>VCRD01001059.1:0-21122 GCA_006783055.1 Trinorchestia longiramus | reverse complement strand
GCATCTGAACAAATAGGTTCTTAAAGAATATATCCAAATTCAACTGTGAAAATTAAACAAACATAAAAAGAGTAGTGTAGAAACGAGTAAATGAATATATGCAATGCATTGCTTATGCAGTTTGATAGTATGGGAGTGGGTGAGATACATTGTTTTAACGTTATTTAAATAAAGACCCTCAGTGAATGGATAAAGAAAAGTAGAGGTAATTTCTTATGTGAAGCATCTTTTGCTTGTTAATATTTTGTGAAGTATATGGACAAAAAACATTCATATAAATGTTAGGCACCTGAAATTCATTCATCAGGTATGTTGCTTCATGCTGTAAAATTTGTAGAAACTTCTGTTAAGAAGAGGATAATTCCTGTCCTCTGCAACTGTGTTGCCTTACGTCTTCACAAAACAATTCAGTAGTAAACATCAAAAACAGAGGATACCATTTAAGAAATTAACTTGCACGTCGAAATATTAAAACAGTACAGTGTATTTAATGGGAGTGACCAAGATGAACATGTCACAGAAGACACTACGATCAATAAAAATCACCTTGGGACAACAGAAATTATCAAGAGAGACGGTAGGAACTGAAGATCATTCACTCGAACAGGAAGTGACCACCAAAATGCCACGTCAAAAATTTCAAATAGAAAACTATAAGGCAAAATTCAACACATCTACCCAAAAACGAAACTAACGATTGATTCTATCCCTCAGTACTACAGAACCCAAGAATGGATCAAATCAACTGAAAAACGGACCAAACGACTCATTCCTGTGGCAATTTTCTATTCTATTCTAATTTATGATGAGTAATTCAAAGCAGAGTCCATTAGTTACGCTCACTCACTATGAACTTATTTTAGGAAACGAACTCAAGCACTCAATCATCCAATAAAACTCAAGTCATTTACTTAAATATCCTACATCATAACATCCTTCTGTGAGCAGTTTGTATGGTTAAAAAATCACTGCAGGTAAGAATTTAGATACTTAAATACTAGTTTTAAACACAGCAGAGTTTTGCACAATGTGTTCCGACTTGTATGAATTGATGAGCACTTCAAGCAAATCATTGGCCCAAACTCCTCAAACAGCGATACTAAGTGCAACAAAAATTTCAAAATTGAGAAAGAAGAATACAAAAAAGAAACCATTACTTACTGTAGTACACCTATAATTTACTCATGAATAAGAATATTCTAAGCTTAAGAAGCTGTCTAAAACTGGCTTTCTCGATCTAACTCGGAACAGAAACACGATTTCAAATCCGTCAATCCTAAGAGCTCAACACACGTAATCCAACCCCTGACCTGCGCCCAACAACATTGTCCAGACAGTCGCACTGTCCAGTGATGAGGTTACACTGCAAGTTCCTGGAGCGGACGCCACTGGCGCTACATTGGCACTCCTCGCAGCCAATGATCGAGTCGAACCCGTAAGTATTGGCAACACACTGATCACAGCGCTCACCCATCACCAATGGTGGGCAAATGCAGTCACCTGCACACCAATATGTCGCAATTGTTATGATCATTTGGGTAGCCTAATGCCAGTTGCAGGGATAATTTTGAAGAAAGAATGTGAAACTATTTCGGCGTTATGTACATAACGCGCATCGGGAAAAGTATTTTGTGCCGAAAAATAGAATTTTGACTGTATTTTGACATTATTTTGATATAGAGGCCTCGATTGTAAATGAAAATTTTATGACCACACGATCAGCAAGTTCTCAGATTTCACCATTCCTGGCGTTGCAGAGCGCAGTGGACGGGCAGTCGCAGGGCTGACAGTTAGGGAAACCAAAGTAGCCAGTCTTGCAGCGGTCACAGCGTCGGCCTATGACGTTGGGCCGGCAGGGGCACGCGCCCCCGAACTCTTCACATTCGATGGTATAGGAGCCGTAGTAGTCGCAGTCGCAGTATAGAGCTCCGCCGTTGAATTCAACAGTCAGTGCAAAAGTTGCCGCTCGGCAGAATCCTGGTAACACGGGGATATAAGTTCATTGTTGGTTTAGTAAAAGGTAGTTATATGGAACAGTTAAGTACTAGTTGACTATGTTCATGCAGTATAGTTGGAAATTTCACGTCGTTGATACTACACAATGAACAAACCATTTTATATACGGAAATTAAGACGAAGAAGAAAATTCTTGATTACAATGACCAGTTAGGATACAAGTAGTTTCAACAGTTCATGAAAGAAAATCCCCCAAAAAACAGTTAAATGGATACCCCAGGTTTCTTTGATAAACTTGAACGTGGGATGCATGCCTCTTACTTTCTCCATAAAATGGTACCAATGATCCCAGAAGTTTTTGTTGAGCTCACGCCTGCTCTCCTTTTTTATACGTGTACCTTCTACCATTAGTTAGGTCTACGTACAGAGCTCCTCATTAAAGCTCCATCTTTTAGAATGATGAAACAGACATCAAAACACAACTTGAAACATAAACAAGCCCTGATTTTGAGTGGCATATAGTGGATATATTTGCCGCAGATATTCATCTACCACTGATGTTTTCCGTTAGACATAAAATACATTCACTCTACCTTTTCTAATACGACTGAACACTCGAGGTAATAGCAAGCAATAACCTGTGGAGTTCTCGTTGAGCTGGAAGTGATTGCTGCCGCACCTCTCGATGAACTGTGCTGTGTTATCCCTAGGTAGGCTTTGCAGCAGGTCAGGGGTGTACTGACTGGCAGGCACCACAAGAACGTAATCTGCCCAAACTTCTCCAGTCCCCGACACCTATAAATAATGGGTCTTTACACCAAGTTTTTGAAGCAATTTTCTCATTACCTGTTACCTCAATTACATCAAAACAGAAACTGTAATGGTTTTGAATTGTACCTCTTATTTCGTATTTGGTACGCAATTGTCAATTGGTTGCTGCATATTCATATCTTTACAGAATATAACACGAGACTTAGGATATGATGCACATTCAAGCTTTTACGACGTTTTTAAGATAATCAAAAACGATAGCACTTTTTCTATAAGGATTTCCAGAACATGCATAACTTTTACAGTTCTGTTTAAAGATTAGAGGAGGTATCTCTTAACCACAGTCGTAAAATGATAATAAAAATGAAGTTTAAATTTGGAATTCAGATTATGAAAACCAAATTGTTTTTGTTAGTAGGAATTAAACGATATTCAATGATTAATCTCAAGAAAGGAGAAATTCTGCAGTCGTTAATTTTATAAGCATTACGTGATCATTACAATGAAAGTAACATAGCATAAGAGAAATAACTTATGGGAAGTAACATTAAACTTTTGGTGGACATAAGTTTAGTAATTCCAGCAATAATGTGTTGAAAAATTGAAAGTCTTTAAGATACTTAATCGAGGAACATACAGTAACGAACCTACAATGAATGCTTGAACTTGGTTGAAGCAGTAAAACTTGAAGCTGGAACATTCCTAATGGAGTTTCAATACATTTCTAGAAAAATTTATCTTTTGTGGCACATCCTGGAAAAAGTGGTCACGGTTACAAGGATAATTCAACAGCACCTACAGTTTCCTCTTTACAAAGTAACGCATCTATTAAAATGACCAACATATGGAATTTTGGAACGTATCTTCATCCTAAATAAATTCCTTGAAACTTGAATTGCTACAGTTATTAAAATCTAAGTTGCTGATGCTACGCTTCTATGAATATAAGAAAAGATGAAAGTGTAATGAAAATATATTTTACGAATCTTATAAAATATTTTCTTATAATTCCTTATTACCTTCAACGAATATGAAAAAAGTAGGAGATTGATTGCTACGCTTTAGTATAGTAATCTCAATTAAAATACGATATGTTAAACAACTTAATAATTGAATGGCTTATAAAGACAAGATTGATCATAATTGTTACCCGATACTAAGCTAATTATTGACCGAGAACAGTTTGGTTCCGTCTGATTTTATTATCATTATTATATTACTTGTTTAACCATCGCAGCCGCAACAATAGTGACCTCAGCAGTGATGCACGGTATCAGGAGATAGTCATTTAAACTTTAGAGTCGCGCCCTAGAGAAAATGGCAATAAGTATCAAAGTTGTCAGGATGGTGTCATAACTGGTAGCCTAATTGGTTCCGTCTCAATTTTTTAAGTGGCTTGGGAAATATTGGTTACGGAGGCTCACCTTGAGCGTAAGCACGAAATTTTCGAGTATACTGAAGATGGACTGGCCGCCGGAGTGTGTGATCAAGGAACGACACCCAGACTGGCTGGGGCAATGTTCCAGCTGCAGTGTGCCTTCGTAGAACTTGCCGTTCTGCAGCAGCACTTGTACGGGGTACCCTGTGGCAGATAATGGTTTTAGCATGTTCTCGGCTCTAAAATATTTGTATAAGTTCAAACAGACATTTTAAATAACAAGTGTTCTAGGTTTTTGGCTCAAATTGTATTAAAAGCTTTAAATGAAATACTGGCCTACTTTAGAATCGGGTATAACATATAGGCCAATTGAAGGGTGGACAGCACTAGTGGACTACTTGCATTTTTCCCCACGGGAAAAAATGCAAGTAGTCCACTAGTGCTGTCCACCCTTCATATAGTAAACTACTGGATCGTAATCGCCTCTGTCAGCGCTGTGTTAGCGACAGCACGGGAGTGGACTACTTGCATTTTTTCCCGTGGAAAATATATTATATTTACCATGGGAAAAAATGCAAGTAGTCCACTAGTGCTGTCCACCCTTCAATTTAAGAATTACTGCCATAAGCAAAAAACAGTAATTGTTTGTGAATGGCAGGTAAGGAACTTCATTAGCAGAAAACTTGAATATTTATTGAATGGAATATAAATACAATAGAAGTCTTTTTAACCGGCACCCATCGGACTTTGCATTTGCCGGTTAATATCACCCAAGTAACCACAAATAATTCATACACACGTTAGACATAAAAGGAAAACGATATCAATTGCTTAAAGCAGTTAAAGAAGAAAAAACAATGAATAAATATATAAAGCTTGGCCATTGAGTGCCGGTTTAAAGGAATTCTACTGTACTGATATATTTTTCACGTGTTTGAAATAACTGGTGCTGCATCGGTAAAAACATATATCAATAAAAAAGTAATTTCCATAATGAGGTAATTTTGGCTAGAAAACAACATGACAGTAGAATGAACAAACATGACTGCGTTTATGCACCACGTAAAACGCACTATGCACCGTTATACTTATAGTTTATAAATGCATGAAATTAACCCTAAAACTACTAGTATTTATTTTAATTGCAATATGTGCCAATTCATTCAGCATAATTGCTGTGGAGTGAAGAAGAGGTCATGTGTTTCGCTCCGGCATTAAGTAAGCCGAAGCAGATAAGGTCTCAAAAAGACAATACAAGATAAAACCTGCGAATTATCCAAGCCATAGTGACTCGGTTTATGATGGGCTGTGGACCAGCTTAGTGATTATGAAAACCTACAAAGTCTTTGATCATATCGACCGCTCACCTGGCAAATTAGGTTGGTAGTAGTGCACCACAAACACGTAATCTCCGGCCTCCCTGAGCTTGCCGGCGACGTCCACCATTGGGTCGGATGCATTCAGATACACGAGCACGGTGCTGTTGTCCACGTACGGAGGCTGCCACAGCGCTGTCTTGCCGAGCCGGTTGGTTTCAAACTCAACCTGGGTCACAAATACAGTTCAAAATAGTTCCTGAGCTTAATTTTACACCTACAACAAATGAGAAGGAATTGTTACCCCCCACAAAATTATTTTACTCGAACTTCTGTAGATCCACATACGACAAAACTGTTAGTAAGCATCGGCAGAAGAGTGTTTTGTAGCGATCTATGGTTAATTATCAACGATAGGAGAACGGGAAAAGGATGGCAAGAGCAGCAAGATGCTGTTTGCCATGTCGCATAATACTAGGCATTTGACCGTTGACGAAAGAGACTTGGAGATGATGAAACTCTAGATGGTATGAACCATGTTTACAAGAAAATGCTCGACTCGAAAAGAAACTGTCAGGGACGGAGTTTTTCATCTCAAACCACTAATGGAAGACCTTATCATAAACTGTAGTGGCGAGGGCACAAATAAAGTTAAAACCTGAAGAGCAAACATTACATCATATTAGAATAAACTTAACTTGAAGCCTTTAACCAAAAATACATTACAGCACCCATCTGGAAATATTGGAACAGCATCCAAATTAAGACAAGAACAATACGATTACCTACTGTACGCCTTACAGTATAATTGTAACTCATAATAAATTAATCTCATGACTCATCACTGACATTAATGAACACCTAGAGCACCGTTGCTAACCTTAGTGGCGTCTGTGGAGAGCGGGAAGTAGGATGCTGAGCACTGGCCATCATCCATGACACAAACTGGCCTGGGTGCAACCATGTCTGAGTGCCAGTCTTCCAGTGGCACCACTGCCACGGACTCAATAGCCACGTCTTGTCCAGCTTGTTGTAACTGTTGTATTCATATACAATAATCTTCAAGCCTAGGTCTTGAGCGTAAAGCCGATAACAATTATAAACAAGTTTAGGCAACTTAAGGTATAGAAGATCTTCAAGTCTTGTTCAGCTTGTTGTAACTGTCGTGTTTATATACTGAAATCTTCAAGCTCCACTTTTAGAAGTAAGGCTGGAAGCGATTATTTTTTACACATTTAATATGGAAAAATGCCGCTAACTTTAGTTCTAAGAGAACACCGTGTGTAACTAGCTTGTTGCAACTGTTGCGTTTGTATGCAATATTTCTCAAATCTCAAGTTTAAGAGCAGGACAAATAATAGGTATGAAATAGCACGTAACTTTAGGAGGAGAAAACTTAAGTTTTACGAAACTGTATGACAAATCCACTTAAGATCATCGTACATGGATGATTGAACTGGCGTTACAAAAAATGAGTTTGTGTTAGATAAAGGAGGATAGTACTTACACTAGGTACTAGAATAAAAATTATGTTATCGGCGTACACACTCAAATGTTCCTTCCTAGCCCCATCAATGTTTCTAATATGAATCAAAGAAAGATAGGATATAAAAACTCAGAGGTGGGTATCTTCTCACCCTGATGACAATGGTGATTGTGGAGGTGAGGTTAACCTCTTGCACCTGTCCAGAGAGATCCATGACCACCTGGCGGCACACCCACGTGTACACACAGTCGTATAGAATGGCTCTTCCAATAGTTTTCTCGCCGGTATCGCTGATCGTTTCCACCACCACCGACACCGTCTGTACGGAACAGAAGAAAAATTCTACAGCTATGGACTTTTTTTGGATTTTGGAAAAATATCATGTTATCTCATAATAAAAGGTTTGTAGTATATAAACAACAATTGCACTGTACAAATGAAAAGAAAGCATCAACGTAGCTCCAAATTAAAATTCCCTTGTGGTTCATAATGGAATTTTAAATCAAGTAAATCATATATTTCCAACTGCGTCAATGTTTTGAATTATTGCTTAAATAGATTGACTGAACTCCAAGGGATTCAGCCCTTTAAAAATAAGGAGGGTATTAGATATGCTCACGCACATTAAATCACATAGTAGACGATGCATAACATTCTTCAGGCTTAGAGATAAACGAAAAGTAAGTGGAAAATGACAAATAGAGTAACTGATTAAGGTTTCCGTTACCACAAGGCAGATCACACTAAATTGAATTGGTCATACTGCAAATTTGCAGGGTGCGACAACATAATGTTCTTTTTTGATGCATTTTGTTTTGAAGAAAGGAAATTTTGCTGCATCTGTATAAATATCATTCAAAGGGCTTTTTCAGATGCGCTGAGTCACAAAAACTGAAGTCTAAAAATCTCTGACGTTATGCAGATCCACACATGTAACACCGAAAAATAATAGTGCCCAGTTATTATCCTATAATATATGTAAAATGTAATATCTAATAAAAAATTTAATATTTTAATATTTATATACAATATATATATATAAAAGCACTCTTTATTATTCTTATATCAAATTTATTATTAACAATTATTTTAGAAATCATAGCTGGGCAGCTATGATGTCAGCCAGAATTTCGGTCACAAGCAAACACTGCAGTCCCAAAAGGAATACCTTGGAGTTGCCGCTGGGGGTGAAGTAGTTAAGGAGGAGGATATGTGGACCCTGTTTCATCACCCTGAAGTTGAAGTAAATTTCCGACTGCTCCTCCGTCAACCACGCCATTGGTGCGCTATCCAACTGCCTAATAACCTAAATATTTGAAAGAAAAAGTCCAATTTCCATGAGTGTTGAATATTTTTGTATTTGATCACAGAGTACGATTAATATGAACTGTTTCTGAGTAAAACAGGGAGTAACACAGGAGGAGGTGGAGGGGAAATTTAAAACGTCTACGGAAACTAATCTCAATATTTTAATAACGCGATCAAATGATATTACTTTATTATTTCAACAAGACAAAGTTGCGAAAGTCTACAGAAAATAGTCCCAATATTTAAGTACCTCAATCCAGCAATATGTAATGACAAACGAAAAAGCATGATGTATTATTATGAATAAAACAGAGATAAAAGGCGTAAAACTAAGACTAAAAACTACACTGGGGTCTTCAAAGATCATCTTATATAGAATGTTGCTCTTGGAACCAAGTATATTGCTTTTCGTTCAGCATTATTGTATTATCATGATTATTATTAATATTCTATTTTATCTAATTATAATATCTAAATATTATTATTCAGTATTTGGAGAAGCAACTTAGTACAAAAACAGTGCTAACACCACAAAAACTATAATGAATTTATTTAAACACTATTGCTGGTTTGCTGTAGACAATTCAGGAAACAGCTACTCTATTAGCATTTGCCACACTTCTTACACTCTACTAAATCATCATAAATTACTGATTCTATACCTTCAACTCCCGAGGCCTGCGTGTGATTGCAGTGCGTGACTGAAATACCTGTCTGCGATTAAGCTGTATGTGCGTGATTGATGCCTTCACTTTAGACGGCCTGGAACTGGCGTAGCAGCCAAAGAATGAACCAAAATCCTGCTGCTGTATTATACTCTATTCACACCCTAATTTCCAGCTTCCAGAGTACTCCAATATGGCCGGCAAGCCCCTTATGCAACCGACACTTGCGGAGATCAGTATCATTATATTAGTTACTGACCCGACAATCTGCATGAATACCGACAACTTCTTAACCATCACACCTCTGAGTCATCGAACGTAGTGACTGCTTCGTGCCGACCGTCCCAGTCCTCGACGGTGTATGCAGAGGAGCCCCAGGCGTAGGGGAAGCGTTGCTGCACGTCTGGGTATCCGTAGTGCACGCAGAGGTCCTCTGACAAGCTTGAGGTGACCACGCACGGACTCGTGATGTTTTGCGTCAATATGGTGCCTTCGTAGTATGCTGACGGCAGCAGCACGAAGTAATCCTGTCGTCAAAAATTGTTTTATATGAATATTTCAACTTTGAACTACAATTTTCGTTTTACAGGTTTTCATAGAAGCAGTTGAACTTTTTGTGATTTACACAATTTTATGAAATAGCTTCAAAGTATGAATGTGTAAACAAATGTGCAATAAATGTACCTCTACTTACTTTTTTATCCTCGCTTTGCCGATTAATTTTCATACAAGCATTGCCTGCCTGATCACTAAATTAACCAAGAAACCTACAGCACTAATCGATCTCTCACGAGTTTGCAGTGCAGGCGAGATGACTTTACCAAAAACACAAAGAAAGTCTTAAATTGCGACAAATCAGCTACAAATCGGAAGCAACACAACTGAAAGACCTTTTTATCAGCGAAATTGTATCGCATCCATCCACTACCATGGACTAGGGGTAACCTCAAAGAGACGCCATAAAAATCAGAAAAAAATTCAACTTTACCTTATTTACAAAATTTTGTCCCAACCATGCCTTTATTTTTACTTTACAAGAGCATAAGCCAACACGCATCGAGTGATAGTGAGAAATACTACCATTATTTAAGAAATACGAAAATACCAAGTTTTAGGGGAATTTTTTTTATTCAAGTAACAGAGTTCGATTCTACGAATAATAACAAACTCGTTGCATGAACTCGGCATGACATTTTACATTCAACCTAAATTAGAGTACTGCCTACACATCAAGCTGAAACTTATCAAAATTAACATATATATCAGCAGATTTCTCTATGTAAGCAACTCGGGCTACTGCAGACGAATTTATTCCTTTACAAAAGACATACTCTTCTTAGAATAATATACCAGGACTATGTTACTAACGTTCTCCACTACGTGAAACAAACTAGCTGCGAATAAGTAGTATTATGCCAACATACGCTACGAGTGACACACGAGTGACATACTGGTAGTATGTCATTGACATTCTTCTTCAAGCGATAAACGAGCAGCATTCGTGGAGTATGTCGCTGATATAATCTTGTACAAGCAGCATACCAGGAGTATGTTGCTAAAATATTCTTCCACACGCAATAATCGAGCAGTATACCAGTAGTATATCGCTAAAATATTCTTCTACACACAATAATCGAGCAGTATACCAGTAGTATGTCTAAAATATTCTTCTACACGCAATAATCGAGCAGTATACCAGTAGTATGTCTCTAAAATATTCTTCTACACGCAATAATAGAGCAGTATACCAGTAGTATGTCGCTGTCGCTGGTGATGGACACGGCCCAGTGGCCGGGGTCCATGACCAGGTGCATGGGCAGGGTGCCCGATGATGCAGACACTGTCATCAGCTCAGGACCGTCAGGGGTTGGTGGGAAGGAAATTTCCAGTTCCTGAAGGTGTTGTTAGTTATATGTATGTTATGAATACGTATGTTCTGGGTCATTGAAACAGGTCTCGATATACAGATGAGCTGATATTAGATAAATAGCTCTAGGTTTTGAAGCTTTATTTTTCTCATCGGTTCTAAAGCAAAAAATTATCTGAAATTCGAGTTATTTTGTTTAACTTTTTTCGTAATCAATGGATGTTAATTTTTTTACACATTTGCACAAGTCAAGTAACAGCTTAGTTCAGCCCAAAATGTACCCAGCCTCTTAAATGTATGCAAGAAATTTCATACAAAACTTGTATGAATAAACTGATCGCATAACTCTAATTAGTTGCCTTGGCAAAGCGAATTTTTTCAAATAATTTAAGGATTTATAAAAAGTGGAATAAACAAAGAAAGCTGATAGCTTCAAAAAACTAGATTGCAACTAATCAATACTCGAAATTTTAAATTTGTTAGATGTAACACGATGACCATACTAAAATGATAAATAATTCTAGATTAATATGCACTAACATGCAAGTTAACTCCTTTTCTTGCCATAAACATTTCCCGATTGAAAATAAACTCAAAACCTACTTTCTGTTTTTATCTTTCTTGCAGTCACAGCTATTACAAAAAAGGATCAATACCTTACAATTACAAGCTATGGGTTTAGTTAGTCGTTAAAAAAAACTCGTAACCTCATAGCAAATCAAAAACTTAAAGCATTCGTGTCAGCAACGATTTTCCTGCAATTCGTGTCATTTCGACTTTGAATACATATCCAGGATTTAATTTAAAGTAAAATCTGTGCCAAAACATCACAAACACACACACGCACACACGCACAGACCTGTTGTGTGTACGAAGGACTGGCCGGCGTGATGACGACTTTGCCCTGCAGCGCGTACTCGTGTGGGTTCCTGTAGGCCAAAATGAGGCGGTACAGCGACGGTCTGTCGATCTCCACATCGTAAATGGTTTCCTGCTGCAGTTCTGAGAAGATCGCATAGCCTCTCCATGAGTAGCCGGGGAACTGAGCCTCGTTGTAACCGAATCTGAACAAGAAAATGGAGATCTTTAATTGGTTCTTTCATTGGGTTGACTAGAAGTATGAAAGCCATTCAAAATTAACCGCAATAAATTAGCGATTGCTTTTTAAAATTAGAAGTCTACTCATAGCATGCACCTGTGTTTAAATAGTAATGTGTGATAGAATCCAAAATACAGACGAAGAATGTACAAGTATCAAATAGCAGCTACATAACAAACCGATTAATTTCACATATAATTAAAATTTAAACATATTATTGAGTTAGTAAAAAACATAAGTAGCGTCTTCTGAATTAAGATCTTGAAATAATTCCATCTGCAAGCAATTTCAGCGACAATAATACAATTTACATCATAACATTTTTTACCTAACGGCGTCAGTGTGGGCGGTGCGGCCATCCTCCGCTTCATACTTGATGTGATGAAAGTTAGGGAAGTAATGCAAATCAATGGGCTTGTTACAGCGCTGGCCCATGACGCGAGGCCGGCACTTGCAGTTGCCGTTGAGCTTGTCACAGACGCTGTTCAGGGACCCTCCCTGGTTGCAGCCGCAGTCCAGGCACCCGAACAAGTTGTCTTCCATGAGGTTGAAGGAGCCATCTTTGCAGGTATCACAACGTCTCTCCGTCACTCGCGGCTTACACACGCACTGCCCGTCATCGGAGCGACAGATAGCGAGCCCTCCGACTGTGCCTGCAGTGTTGCATGCGCATTCCTCACAGCCGTCAGGGTTGTAAGGCTGCAGGTTCCAGTACAGGGCTTCACACACGTCACAAATACGACCACGCACGCGAGGCTTGCACACGCACAGCGCGCCTTCCGGAGCCTTGTCGCAGCCCCCAAAGCTTTCAATCACGCCAGCTGGGTTGCAGTTGCACTCTGCGATATCGTACTGTCGTTAGAAACTTTCTTTGCATAGAGAGCGGGACAAAAGTTAGTTAATAATCAAGGTTGGCGTAAGGGCAAAGCATTTAGTCTGTTCCATTGAAAAAGAATATAAAAGTATATAGAAAAAAAATACGTAAAATAAACTTCTTTTGAAATATTTTGAACATGTGCTATGTTTGAGCACGAAATAATATGCGGTAGTGACTTGTACAATTAGTCAACATTTTTGTAGTGCTGATCTGGATATGTAAACTGATCTGTACTCCAACCTGACGTTTAAACAGAAAATATTTTGATGACGCAATTATTACACAAAAAAGGTGCATTGATGCTAATTCTGTACATCAAAATGTTTAGGGATGTTACTTCATTGGAATAAGCGTTAGCGTTCTAAAATATTTCTCTGCGATGAAGAAGGGCGAAGTGAAGCAAGAGAAATGCGAAGAGAGAGATGCCATCGTATCTATGAAAGCAAAACAAGAACTGCAATGTTCAACTAGTGAAGCTGACTTTACTTCAAAAAGGAGAAAGAATTTCCGTTGAAAAATGCAAAATTTTGTAGAAATGTTGACAAGATAAACGACAGTAGAATAATCAGGACATTTCGATTCTGTAATCAACGCACTGTAAGGAGTACATTGAAAGCAGTACTCTTTTGCGTAGCAGCCTAATAGTTACAGCGAGACAAAGCTGTAAGATTCAGTCCACTCTAATCTTCACAATTGTTTAGCATTTACTTAGTACTCATGCTTAAAGACCTCCATTATCATTACCTTCAGGGTAGTTTATTATTAACAGAGAGACTATGCTTAAAGACCTCATGCCATCATTTCCTTTACAGTAATTTACAATTTACTGAGAGGCAGCACTGAAAGATCTCGGTTCACAATACCTTCACAGCGAGGGAAGATGTAGAAGCCCTCTTGACACTCCTGACACTGCTTCCCAGCATAGTTGTGTTTACAGTAACACTCGCCCTTCTCATTGCAAGAGTCTCCCGTGCTGCCGGACCGGTCGCACATGCAAGGGTTGCAGTTAGAAAAGTTGTAGAAGCCAGCACGGCACTGGTCACACTTGGGTCCCGTGAAGCCAGGGAAGCAGCGGCAGTACCTGCAAATGTTTATGTTAGTACTTGAAATTATGCGTCAATTGTGTCGCTTGTGATTCCATAGAGCAGCGAGTCAAGTTAAGCATGAAGAGCATCTGTGCGAAATCGTGTCAAGGTTTGGTTAACGTAGTTTGGTAAAAGGTTGTTTTTTTTTCTTCAGATCAATTGAGTTGCTGAAAGTCAGAACGTATTCAGGGGAAATAAGGTCCCAGTTTTCAACAGCAACATGTAATCACTCTCCGAGATGCGACTTCCGGCTCGACTCTTCTGAACGAAAACTTTACCAGTTTTGCTATCGAGTCTAATAGAGCATAAAAATTGAGCAAAATAAGCCAAAACTTTAGCTTCAAAAATGTAAGTCCATCTCTTCAGGTGACTCAAAAAATAAAAAGCTGTGTTTGATGGATATAAATCTACATGGTAGCTCAGAGATGTCAAGGTTTTCCAGTCCCATGCTCTGATACGGAGTGGATTTTAGTTGAATGCTTGGTTATTGTTCTCCGATAGGTATAGTGGAGTATCAAGGAAGAAAAAGGTAACTAACAAAGATTTTTTAATTCATCAGGCAATATCAGAATACTCTTCAAAATTATAAAACCATTCGCTTTCTACAATCTTCAACAAGTAGAGCAAAACTCAATCGTCACTAATAAAGCTTGCTTAGACAAGACTATATCTTACTAAACCGATATCTCATGCTAAATATTAGATGGTAGTAGGACACTATTGAGAAGTTCTCAATCCACAAGAGCAACCAGTTTGAGATTGAAAACTGATTGTCAGTTTTCACACTGACAACAGCTCGAATTAATTGAACTGTCTTGGAAACTCAGCCAAAATGCTTATCTGCGCAAGAAAATCATTAAAAATCTAAAGCAGATGAAGGTTGAATATTTACCCGTCTACATCGCAAATCTTGTCCACGGCTCCCACAGAATGGCAGTCACACGCCCTGATCAGCGGGTACCCCCAGAAGCCTGGAGCACTGTTGTCACAGCGGGACCCGCTGTAGCCTTCCTTACAGAGACAACGTCCAGTCTGCTTGTCGCAGATCTCTTCAGTCGTACCGCTGGAGTCGCAGTTACAGACTGAGCATGAAAGCAATTCCGTTAGCTTTAAATATTAAAAGCCTGCATCACTGTTGGAGTCGCAGTTACAGACTGAGCATGAAAGCAATTCCGTTAGCTTTAAATATTAAAAGCCTGCAACACCACTGGATTTGCAATTACAGACTGTTTAAAAGTGACATTCTTTGTTGTTCAATATCAAGAGCATAGGTACCTTACCAAAGAATGTGATGTATTGTTGAGTTAGGAAATAGTTCATGTAATTGAAGGAAACGGCTGAAAATTAAGATTGAGTAGGAATGATAAGGAAGTTTTCTCGATGATGAGCTGGATCAAAATCCTTGAAGGAAATTATATTAAATAACTTTGGGAAACATTAGAAAACGATTCACTAGACTGATGAAAGCTTTATAGAGTGTTTAATTGTTTTAAGGAGGATAACAAAACCAAAGCATCAGGAAGATATGGAAAACAATTGTGTAAACTGTTGTCTCCTCCACGTTTTCCTTTTCAAACATGGCTACAGTGAAATAAGCTAATTTCTTAATGTAGGATGCAGTAATTGACGAGGAAAACCAAGAAGCTACATGAAAAATGTGCAATTAACTCATTCTAACATGAAGGTGTCATTTTTTGACTTATAGAATGCTCGGTGGTAAACACATAGAATCTCATTCATTTTCGAAGAGAACATGCAAAATTTCTCTTGAACAAAAGTGGTTGGAAATATTTAATCAATTTCGAACCAATATAGGGTTGATGATACCGATCGACCAATTAGATTATCGAATATTTTCGACAAAAAATCATCAAGTCTTCAAAGAAGAGAGATTCAAGTTACCACCCAAGCTTAAGGACATCGATGAACTTCGTCTAATTTATGCTGGAAAGAAAATACGCAGGCGTGAAGGAACCAACATATGACACGGCGACTCACATTCGCACTGGGGGTGGTTGTAGTAGCCATGTTCACACACATCGCACGTCTGACCGCCAAAGTTACTGATGCAGTTGCACTGGCCGGTGGCAGTGTCACAGATGGGGCTTGTCGAACCAATAACGCTACAGTTGCACGACTTGCATTCAGGGAAACCGTAGTAAGTGTTACGGCATTGGTCACAGTTGAGACCCTTGTAGTTGTCTTCGCACGGGCACTGCCCGCCTCCCACCTCACAAATGCCTCCCTTGGTACCGTTTCTGAAGCAGTCGCAGGGTTTACATAGAGGGTAGTCGTAGTAACCGAAGTTGCACTGGTCACAGTAGGGTGGCATGAACTCTATCCTACACTCGCATCGCCCTGTGCCGTCTTCACAGTTGCCAGTGTGGGCAACATCATAGCATTGGCATGGCTGGCAAGCATCTATGTCGCTCTCCCTCTTCCCTCGAGGTCGGTAGTACCTGCACGATACAATTCAACTTTTATTGGTAATGTTGAGTTCTATTCTGAAGTATTTAAAAAAATAGGGCAACACATCAAGTGATATTATTAAGATAAACATGTAAATGAAACAAAGCCCGATATATTTTTCGTCACTTCTTAGTTAACTCAAACTTTTCAAAAATATGGGGCTACACGTACCGAGGGATTTCGATAAACTTATAAAAGAAACAAACTTCAAAACCATTCTTCACGTCACTGCTCCATTAATAGCCACATTCACCAACACAGATCAGCAAGCAAAAGAAGGGTACTCACTTGGGAACACACTTCTCACAGTTGATCCCTTCTGTGTTGTCCCTGCATCTCTGACACACGCCCCCGCCCTCGTAGTAACCATGGATGTCCAAAGACTTGTTGTTGGCGTTCACGTCCTCATCAAAGATACACTCCTCGCTATGGCCGTGGCAGTTACACGCTGTGTAGATAAAATAATATTTTTGCTATTGCCATTATGCATCGAAAGTAACAGAATTTTACCAGAATGCTAAGAATGGAATACTGCATAGTGTACACTGGCATTTTTGCTTTAGATCAGGGAAGTAGCAAGCTGAAAAACTCTCCTTGTAACAGAATTTTGGCGTTGGCCGTTTGTACATATTGAACAGTGCACGAACTAATAGTGAGCAATGTCACTAGAAATTCTCTTACAGGTTTAACGGGACTTAACCTCTTGTTGAACTGTCTGAAACAACACATTTGGCATATAAATTTGGATGAAGTTAAAGCCAGAAACTACAACAAAAGATAATGATTCATTGTTAGAGAACCACTTCGTTCGATAGTTATTGTTCAATGACATCACTTATTTGATGGAACTCGATATAAAGAGTTTGTTTTTATAGCTGAATACGTCACTTCAAAAATTGGAGATCAGAGAAATTTTAAGGTATGGTTAGCACTCAGAACACACGCAGGCGGGCATTCTGATGGTTTCCCACACATCCAGAGAACGCAAACATTTTCCTTGACGTTAACACACAGAAGCCTCTGCGTAGCTCTGATATTTTCCCATACTTCTTATAAACGCAAATATTTTTACTGACGTTCACACACAGAAACCTCTGCGTAGCTCTGATATTTTCCCATACAACTAATAACCGCAATTATTTTTACTGACGTTCACAGACGAAGGCATCGGAGTAGCTGGCAGGGCGCCACTTCTTCTGGATGTAGCCTGGACAGCAAGTCTCGCACTGAGCGCCGCATGTGTTGTGCTGACAGCGACACTGCAGCTTGTATGGGTCGTTGGGGTCTGCTATGTCGCACACACCCGCATGCCCGTTGCAGACACACCGACCTCCGATGCTGATGTCTTTCACAGAGTAAAAGTACTGCAAATTGGAGAAGAAAATTAAATTTTTATCTCCGATTCTGATGTCCTTTAGCGATTAAAAGTACTGCAAATTGGAGGAGAAAACTTCATTTATATTCTCCGATGCTGATTTTTTCACTGAGTAGAAGTACTGCAACTCTCAGGGGAATATTTTATTTTTCCCGCGGGAATACTTCGAATTAATGGTCAGGCTGTTGAAAGATTAGGCAATGCGTAATAAATTAGTTCAACATTATGCAGGGAGAAAACCGAAAACTCGAAAATTTGGGAGAACAGAGGACAAATTATGCTGCAGTGTGTAAACTTCAATTCATAACGGATGAAGAACGTATAGTGATCGCTATCACTTTTCAGTTCCAGCCTTCAGACTTCTCTTAGCTCCGAGCTGACAGTAAATATCTTTTTATTTAGTCTTACTCCGAGTGAATGACTGACGGTGTAAGGGACCGTCGAGGAACCCAACAGGATAAATGCCACAGGGAAATTACAATGGTATTACGAAACAGAAAAACTAAAGTAAAGTAAATCGGTCTCCCATCAGTGTGGGACTCCTGTAATATCTCGGCCACTTGTACGCGAGCATGGGCATAGTAATAGGATTCGTAGGTGATGCGTTTTTACTCTGCTTCTTTAGAATCTCGGCCCACTGGGTCTCGGCAATGAGTGCGGCGAAGAATCTTGAGTCGATGAGAACTTTGAGAGGCCGAGGAGAAGTCTTGGTGAAGATGTTAACTTTGTGAGCGCTTGGTAGAGAGTGAGTCACCCGGCCGACATGCCGTGTTTATAAACGGCACCGTGTTAGTTTAACTAATCACTTGTATAGGCTTTCGACTGGCCTAAGCCGCCGGAGCGGGGTCGTTCATTGGTCGTTGCGGAGTCGGTTGGTAGCAGCGAGGCCGTTTATTGGCTGATTTGAGATTGCGGTTCACCGTATGCTATTCCTACGAGACAGTGTTTTTAGTGCGAGCCACTGCAAACGTCAAAATTTCAATGCGGATTGAAGCGATGAATCTCACTTACAAAAAGTTTATGACAATGAGTTAAAGTAGAATGGAGTATCAATCTTGCTGGCACATAATTGTTCAAAGAAGTTAAAAACGCTGCATGGCTAAAGGCAAAGGCCTAAATACCTAAGAAGCAAACGTATTAATTAAGTTGGGGAGGAATATTGAATATTTTTTATTAATAAATGATCGTAAACATAGTTGACAGAAAGGAGCCTCTAATTCCTATAGTCAGGCTCCCTCTACACCATGCCACACAATACAAACAACTAAGTAGAGGCGTCAGCATTTACTCTACTTTCAGGTGCGTGTAGGTCTACACCTCGGTTTACTGTTATCGATAAAACTGCTATATTCTACATTATTTAACACATTTCCTGCGAAGTAACCCACCGGTGGGTCATTCAGGTTAGGTTCTGTAATTTTTCAAAGCTTTCTAGGGACTATGTGTACAAAGTAAAGATTTGCACCGGCTAGGCAATCGCAGGAAACGTTAACAGACAAAAAAAAGAGCAAGTCACTTAG
The DNA here is from genome assembly GCA_006783055.1 of Trinorchestia longiramus. Classification (NCBI taxonomy): domain Eukaryota; kingdom Metazoa; phylum Arthropoda; class Malacostraca; order Amphipoda; family Talitridae; genus Trinorchestia; species Trinorchestia longiramus. Next base: position 1,950 of record VCRD01001059.1, on the reverse strand, counting down.
TAAAATAAACTGGTACCTACCCTCCTTGTGACAGTGGGATCCTGCCGGGCGACTGACATCAGGTGCCCCAGGAGAGTCTTGGCCCTAAGGAAGGTGAGGCGGACGTTGGTGGCTCGAGTGAACTCTTGCAGCACGGTCGAGTTGAAGAAGTTCTTTGCTGAAGGACGCTCATTCAGCAGCGATACCACGATCTGCAATTCAGCTGTATTTAGCATGCACTTGAAATTCAAACGATATCTGACTTGCAGCAGCGATACCACGATCTGCAGTTCAGCTGTATTTACCATGCACTTGAAATTCAAACGATATCTGACTTGCAGCAGAGTTACCACGATCTGTAGTTCAGCTGTATTTAGCATGCACTTAAAATTCTAGCTTTTTCAAACTTTCAGCAGCGATACCACGGTCTGTTGTTCAGTCATTTTTAGCATGGATTCGAAATTCAAAATATGTTGAACTTTCGACACCATAATTTAACGTACGGCTGTTCTTAGAATGCATTCGAAATTATTGCTTATCCGACTTTCAACAAGCATATATGAAAAACGGCAACAAGAGAAAAATTATAGGTTTAATTGCTTTTCACGGCAATATTGTCATTTATGAATGAAAGAATTCATATAGAAAAACCGCGTCAAAATGCACAGCATATTCGACCACAAAATGAAAAGTTTTGCTCTATTGACACTGGTGACTTAAAGTTAGGTACGCCAAACACTCTCACTTCGATCAAAAATCGTAAATGAAGTTTATAATTCTAGTAATTTAATCTGGCAGACAACCGTCTCATACTGGCATTCTTATTTGCTTACACTAACCTATGGAGTTAGGCATGGAAATTTAAAAATTCTAAGTACAGGTTGTAGCAACACAACTCTTTTTTTCGGAGCAAACTGCATTTAAAAAAAGGAAGTTATGTTGCTGCATTCTGTATTCATGAAAGAAGTTTAACATTTTTTCTTTGAGTGTGAAATGAGCGAGGAAGTACAGCCTTGGCCAACACACGTGTCTTGACGTACAGCTAATATAATACCCTGCATTTATCAACAATAAACACAATCCAATCTGTTGTATGGAAAACCTGCCATCTAATTATAATAGTATAGAATTCTTTCTGGACCCCTTACAACTGCTCTTCAGACCAATAAGCCCTGCATACATTAGGAAAAATGCCCAACAAAAGCCAAGAAGTTTTTGAGTGACGTGTGTGATAGATGGAGAGCAGACGATCATTTATTTTGCTTGTGCTTAAAGATTGAGGACTCACCTCCCCGCCCTCCAGAGGCACCACCTTGGAGAACTGTGTTGTGCAAGTCACATCGTCGTCCTCCACAATCGGCTTCAGAGACTCCCTCCCGAAGAATTTCTCGCAGTCACTTGCGGGCGGAAAATATACAGTGGTACCTCGACATACGAATGTCCTAACTTACAAATTATTCAACATACGAATGGTTATTTGGTTCCCATTTATACACAACATACGAATGTTTTTTTGGTTCAGACTTCCATGGGCGGAAATTTGAACCAAATGACCATTCGTATGTTAAATAATTCGTAAGTTAGGACATTCGAATGTCGAGGTACCACTGTAATTGCTATCACATTTGTAATGCTTCAGTTCACTATTTATTTCACAAAAGTACAAGTTCATCACAGTTGATTCTCCAAAACAATGACAGATTTGTAGAAGAAGGGTATAAAGTGACGCATAATACAAACTCAGGAACGATGAATCATGAGATTGATAGATACAAAACTGGACTACGTGGGACGGACCATAGTAAATGTCTACGTGAAAAATTTAAGAACTGCAGGAAGTAGTTAATGAAAAGTAAAATTAACTACTTCAAAGAGTGTTTGGCTTCCCAAATAAATGAGCTCAAATATACATTACATATATATATATATATACATATATATATATACATATATATATATACATATATATAT
>VCRD01001058.1:118447-174482 GCA_006783055.1 Trinorchestia longiramus | reverse complement strand
AGCTTGGTCGACTGGTGAGCGAATATGCTTGCGAGCGGCAAGACCCGGGTTCAAATCCCGCTGCCGACATGGTTGACGCAGTTGGAAATACGGCATGGGACTTGGGTAAAACAACCGAATAATTATCGAAGTAATTATCCGACTCAAGAATGGGCCAGAAGGTTCGTTCCTATAGCCTCATTCTATTCTATTCTTCTATTCAGTGGTTGAAATGGTTTACAACATTGAAGGAAGGCCGCTGAGGTGCCGCTCGTACGAAAAATGTGTCGATGTGAACTCTCTAATAACGCTTCTTATTACACAGAGGTCTGATGGCTTTCAAAAGGCAAGGCTATACGTCGCATACATGAACTGGAAAAAAATTCATGTGTTTATCAATGAAGAAAACCGTAAATTATTTATGGAATATCTACAATACGAATTTTGAACTTTCAAAAGCTCGAATGTTTAACAGAAATATTTGCGTATCTTCACAACGTCAACACGAGTATGCAAGGTGGAGAAAACAACATTCTTACTTCGACAGATAAGGTGGTCGCATTCAAAAGGATAGCCGCAATCTGGAAAAATAAAACCCATTTTTTAAATGGTAGTTTCGAAAGGTTTCATTTAAAACGGAAATACTACGAAAAATGAATTAGTCCAGTTGTGTGTAAACATTTGTCAATTTTAGAGGAAAAAATCTGCTTTTGCTTTCTGTCATTGAATAAGGAACGGTAAGATTGGGTTTGAAATCCATTCACAAATATTCCATCCAATATTGGTCTGGAAATTAGTGAAGAGGAATTAACATCAACATCAAGTGATCGAGGACAACAAATCAAGTATGCCAAAGTGGCCATTGATGTTATGAAAGAATACCTCCTCATTAGTTTTGATGCAGTTTTCGACATCATATGTATGCGAGTTGGGACTTTCAACTCTGGACAACATAAAATGCAAAAAAATGACCTTTACTTTGATGAAGAAATGAGAAGTTTGTCTCGAGTGACTACGGCCCAGAATAGAAGGCATTGCAAAACAACAAGTGCATGTTTCAGTCTGTTTCCGGTTTTCATTCTTCATACGTTCAATAAAAAGTGAGTACTTGAAATTTTCTTGTCTGTATTTACATCTTATAAGCGTGTTTTGTGGTGTTATGATCATGTGGTAACATAAGTGTAAACTTACTGAATTAAATTCTGTGTATAATTAGAGCACGAAGTGCACCGAAATATTTCAGTTTCTTCCTAGGTGCACTTCGAACAAAAATACTTGGTATCCCTGCTCGTGTACTCGTATAGAATTATTAATTTGCCTTTTTATTCTGACAAAATGGTAGAGCGTATGTAACAAGTACATATTACGCAAGATTATCGAACGCACAATATGAAGTTATTTTTAAAAATAATTCTGGTTTTATGGTTCTTACTTCTGGCAGAAAAGTTGAAGACCCAAAGAAATACCAGTATGTGGTGAATGTTATCAGAGTTGGGGTGTACATCTAGGGCTCTGAAATATAACTAAATAAATTTGAACTACGGCTATTGGCCTTAATTGTTTATTTGTTATTTTATGACTATTATATATCTGTTAGCTCTCACAAACAGAACAGAATTATCGCAAAAATGGTCTTGACTACCTTCTACTGGGTGTGGCAACATAACTTCTTTTTTCAAAGTGCTTTGATTTGAAAAAATGAAGTTACGTTGCCGCATCCTGTACTTCACTCCTAGGTGACGCTTGATCTGACGGTACAGTACGAATATTTGAGTAGCAACTCAATAATGGAACTTTGATTCGTTCCTGGTATCAAATTATATTATATTCAGTTGTATTTTTACAACTGAACTTTTACACAACTTTTATTGCACATTCAATTGATTAAATACTTCTGTCATATTGAGACTTTTATGAGGTTTTCAGATACAAACATTAAATTTTTCATGTTTTAATTTTGAACCACGTTGTGACGCTACGTATGCTGCAAGTTTAAAAAACCATGTCATTTCTGCTCATTTTATCAATTTTATAAAATCCTCTTACAAAAACGGAAATAATTTTTCATATGTATCAATAGACATTTTTACCTTTCTGCGCAATACGTTTGGAAAATCTTATTCAGCGGAATTCGTTCACCATCCGCGTTTTATTTCATAAATGCCAGTTTATTATTTCAAATATCCTGAGCCACTCGTATTTCCAAATAGAGTGTCAAATGCCAGTAAAAATTTTATAGCAATTGATAATTATTGCAACACAGCATAGGAAACAGTAGTCTTTCCATGAGAAATCAGGCGAATACTAGATTAAATGCCATTTGAAGATTAGAGAAAATCATTGATACGCGTATTCCATTAGAAAACGAGTCGTTTATTTTCTGCGACAACAAATACAGTACCTTCCATTCATTCGATGAGCGGAAAGAGTGTAATGAAAAGGTTTGATGGTCGGAAGAGTTTTAAAAATCAGAGAATGACAGTTGCAGGGACTAAAGTTATGGGCTTTGAGCTTCGTAAGATGCCGACGGCTCCGTGTTTCCGTGGAGGTCAGCTCGTAACGTCGCCCAAGACTGCTGTCGTAACCATCGTTGTGACTCTTCCTCGAGTTGTCGAGTGCTCTCTGCATTACCTTACAACTTGACCTGGTCATATCGCCCTCATTTTGCCGAGACGAACAGTGGCCTTAAGTGACGGCATCGCATCTCGACAGGATGCAACTAACTTCTTAAAGTCGCTCTTTCAAAAGAGTCACATTGGCTCGGCGGTGCTTATAAGTGATCTCTCAGTGGCTTTGTCTCTTGACGCTTTGGGTTGCAGCAGACCGGTAGCAAGGCGGGCTCTTGAATTGCATCAGATGATTGCCTTGTTTGCCCTATCAAAGAGGCAAGATGGTCTCCTTCGGCTTGCTCTGTCATGATCAATACTGATAAAATCGGCGGTCGTTAGCGTTCGAACGACGCCAAGCAATGGGCGCATTGTTATTCGATTGGCTAAGACCTGGCGTCTTGGCATCGGTTTCTTCATGGCCGGCAGGCGCTTCAACTTGCCTTCAATTATATGCTCCTTAAGTCGAAAGCACCAAGAAAAATCCGTGAACTTGGATGAGTGATGACCAGCAACCGTGAACGAATCATTGATGGCTCTTTGTCTTCAGCGTGATAAAGGCTTGGGCTTCACAGTCTCAAGTCCAGCAAAGTAGGCTTAAGACAGTCATCAACTTTAATATGACCGCTTCAATCTTCTCACGAATTTGCTGAGCAGACAGTATTTGTTAAATTTTGCAATTTCTGGGTATTTCACAGCGTTACGTAGTTTTCCATAAAATTCACTTTATTTACTGACAGAAATTTGAAATTGGTACAATTAAAGTTTACCTAGATAAACTTGTAGAGCCATAATTTGTAAGATGTGCAATTAACATTCTCTTTATGTCACAAAACAGTTCTTTTATTAGTACAAGTATACAGCAAATTCTTCAAGTATAAAGCAAGTACAGAATGAACGCTTCATACTGGATTCAACTCTCTTTTATGCATGACTCCATAATTGCGAAACTTGATTCATCAAACTTCTAATTTTCCAATAACTGGTGGAGTTAGCTGATGAGCTCAATCAAGGGAAATTTTGTCATAAAAAGTGTCAAATTTCGAAAACATTGCTACTCTCTATCATTATTTTATTTCCACGCTCATCATGCTGGCAACGCTTTGTATCTTGAGAGCAAATCCAAAGAGGGCAGTGAAGCATTGGAGCCGGAAAAGGAACTGGAGGAGTGAGCGAGCGCAGGAGGGAGAGAAACGCCTGTCGTCCACGGCGCACTATTGATGGCTCTTGGAACACCACAACCGTGCTATTCTTGCTGACGCACAATTCTACGGTAAGGCTCAGAGTCTCCCTGCTGTCGTAATGCCACACCAAAGTCGTCAAACAAAGGATACGGCTTCTAGCTCCAGACGAGGACAAAAACAGAGCCTTGAAAGAAGCCACCGTCACGATTTCATCTCGAAAATGGTGACCAACAGCGAAAGACTTCGTTACGTCGTGTGACCGTCGCTGTCTTGATTATGCGCTCTTCATCTCAGAAACTTGGTCATGCTATCTTGATTATGCTATTTTAATCATGTTAAGTGGATATGTTCTCTTACATGCAAACTTGACCATACAAACATGATTAGGTAATTTGATCATGCATTCTTACGTAGGTAAACATCCTTAGGCAAACTTTACCATGAATACATTACCATTTAAACTTGATCGTACACTTTAAACAACGCGCTTCTCTGTTCATAGTCCACAGAGTTGAATGTGATTATAAAGTTGCATTTCCTTCAAAAGTCAACAATAACTGCCTAGACACAGAAAGTTACTCGCTCAGTCTTTTGATATCACGAATAAGACAGATTTCAATCCATGAATCGCCGCACTTATTTAATGCATTATTTATCGATAAAATTCTTTTAAACTTGCAAGGACGAAGGCCATAATTTTTTTCTGCCAAAGTGCAATGCCTATGATTCACATAAAAAAATTAAATTGCACTTTCCGTGAAATCAACATAAAGTTAAAGTCAAAAACAAAAAGGTTAGTGCAGAATAGCCCATAGCATTTGTTTACGAAGAAAAATTTGCGTGGATGCGAAGATACAGGCACATTAATTAGGTTAAAATTACGCTTTAGATCAATAGAAAACGAAACAGAAAGCAGAGCTGAGTGATGCTTACAAAAATATCTTGTTTAGCTCGGAAATACACGTGGACTTTTGTTAGCGCATCTTTTCTAAAATGTTGTGTTGTACAAGGTGTGTTGCACAGCCCTGTTATCTCACGCTCCTGAGGATATAACCATCGTCTTAAAAAGAAGAGGGCTCAGGAGCTTGAGGATGGGAAAAGGGTAGAGGGAGTGGGAGATGAGTTCCAGATTGCAAAGCCGCTGGAGGGGAGCAGGAGGGGCAGCAAGGGAGGGAGGGAGGGAGGCAGAGAGAGAGACTGGAGCTGTGACACGCAGAGCATCATTATCAGTGGCGTCGGAGAGCCAAGCAATGGCGAGGGCAGCTTAGACCAGGACGAGGGAAGGCTTCAGCAGCCACGCAAGGGAGTCTGGGTCACAACTAGCGATGGGGAAGAGGGGAGTTCCGAGGTGGGGGGAGACGAACTGTAAGACCAAAGAAATGACCCCCCTCCCTAGTCTTACTCTCTCCAGGGCTGAAGTTTTGGGGGAAACTGCTCCAGGGTGGAGATGGCTGAGGAGTCTTAGAAAAGCGCGCGAAATAGGGAAGAGAGTCGCCCCCTCGCCCGTGTCCCTGCTATGCTTCCACTCTTGCAGCGGTGCTTCCCTCACTTGGACCCACATCTCCCCTCCAATGCCGGACTAGTGTCTAAGATGACGCTTAGACCTCGGTCAGATTATCATTGCTCACACCATACAAATGAATCTATTGATCGCTGTGAAAGCAGATCCTTCCTCGTTTGAACTTTGACCAATTCGCACTGTGAAATCTCAAGAAGCCATTACTGGTCATTTTTAACATTTAGTAGGAAAAGGTTATGTTGAGAGAATGGAGCTGTGGCGGTGGTCACTTGTCGACTTTACTTAAGAATGGCACTTTCTTGCACAGCTTCTGTCGTCACCACCCCTCTCCTCCGACCCCCTCCTCCTCGACGGCCAGGCACAGATCGAAGACTCAGGCCGCAGTTGAAATGATTTTTTTACAGGGCTTTAGGAAGAACTGTGTGAGGGAGAGTGTGCGACTGGCGATACCGACAGACGGACGGACTTGCTGACTCGCCGAAGCTTGAGAGGGAAGGAGTCAAAGAGCGAGAGAACTTCGCATAGCAAGGTGCCGCTGGACATGCTTCAAATGCAGCGTCGAGCTCGTTTTGAGACGCAAGCATTCTCGAGAAATCCTTTTAGTCCGTGAGTCACATGTCAATACGAACGAATGTCTTCCTTGCCATTGCAGAGCTATCTAAGGGAGTTAATATTTTACGACTTATCTTGTGATGGATAAGTGCACTAACAACGATAACGATTGTACAATGAAATCTAAATATACCCTACGCCCTGTCAACTAGATGGGTGTGTATTAGTAACACCCTTACTAGTTCCCTTCAAGCTCAAACTAATAGTCGTTAGATAATTTAAATGAAGTTTTCTAATCTATTCTGTACGCTACTCTGAAAAAGTGATGATACAGTAGAACTCCTTAAAACCGGCACTCACTGCCCAAGCTTTATATATTTATTCATTGTTTTTTTCTGCTTTAACTGTTTTAAGCAATTGATATTATTTTCCTTTAATGTCTAGCGTGGCTATGAATTATTTGTGGTTACTTGGGTGATATTAACCGGCAAATGCAAAGTCCCATGGGTGCCGGTTAAAAAAACTTCTACTGTAATAGCTATTCTACTGTAATAGCTATTCATTTTTCATTTCATGACATTCTTTAGAGGTCGTGTTGAGGGTTTATGCCATCGTGCTTGCGATGGCGTGGAAATTAGTGGCATATAATTGCAGTTCATTCCTTCAGAGGATTTTACCTCTCAAAAGACCTGAGCCGAAAATATTCTTCCGAAGCTAAACTTTTTTACAAATTGTCACATATTCTAAAGTACAATATTGAATTTAAAAGCTTCTGTCTGGAGAAATTAATTCAAGTACACGATAATAACATTGAAAAATAAGATGCATTATATTACAAAAACCTATTTTTGATCAAAGAGATGAACTTCCAGTTTCATCGTTTAACACAGGTCTCTTCAAAGCAGCTTTCGTAGCGAGATACCTCGTCTCAAATTTGACCAAGTCTCGAGGGATAAGGGCTTCGCAGAGCGATCTCAATGAGCGCATCGTATTGTCACTTCATCGTCACCTTGACCCTTAACGGTGGGCCGAGGCCCATCAGTAAACATTGATGGAGTCAACTTGTAGCAATTGAACTGCCTCCAAAACTTATTGTCTCTCCCAGGAACTGCTAGGATACGGTCGTGAGTGTAGGCGAGGGTAATGTCTCAGCAGTTTTGTGAGGCTCATGTCTAACACGACCGAAACTTTTCAAATCGAATTTGCCTTTCATACATTGTGACTGGGATACTCATCGCCCATTTGCTCGTCCTGTTTATCCAAAGTGATTCGATAGATGTTAAGTCTCTCGGTATATATAAAATTAAAAGTCGAATGCCATTTGCACGACAGCTATTTTTATACAGATTCCGAAGAATGTATGTTGTGTACTGAGATAATTTTAATATGTAGTTTTTTCTGAGCAGGTACAAATTAATGATGTAATTAATGTTGAAGTAGCGAGCTATCATCTACACACATTCCCACAGCGCTCAATGAGTACTTATATAGCCGCCAGGCTGGGCTGAGGGCCCCGACTGTGCACGCAGTTCTCATTATTTGCGCTCAGCGGTCAACCATTTGGAAACGAGTTAGAGAAACAGAACTTAATTCCTGTCATGTTGGATTTTTCCACGAGAGCAGTCAAATTTTAAATAACTTTAGTAAATATCTATGCAGTAAAAGTATTTGCATTGAAGTCTGAAAACTAATCTTTAGGTTTATATCTTTATGGTAATTTTCTGCATATCTTCCGAAAAGCTTTTACCCTAAGCTATCTTTCACAGTACTTTACTGCAGAAAGTCGATGTGCAGTGAATGGCAGTGTTGTTAATGATGATTAAAACATTTGGCGATGTTGTGATTGGTCAGGAGCGACAATTCACATTAACTTGGATGCTAGTAGTGAAATACTTATCTTATGGAATTTGTACAATTAAATGTTAAATATTTTGCCTGTTACGTTGTGCCATTTTTGCCAATAGCTTTTTTTCTAATCCATGCTTCCATAGATTTTTGTATACGAGGTAAAATATGTTGAACTCAAACTTTTGGAAAATATTTCATACTTGAATGACGAATAACGACTGATAAAGGGGATTTTTATTATGTATTTAATACCTTCGAGCGGCCCAGTAAATTATAGACCAGGCTTCACTGCACACAAATGCCAGTTTTCACTTCATTTGTCCCATGCTGTTTTTCAGATCTTGATTTTTCCAAAATTTGTGCACTAAAGAACTGTCGAATCAATTTTTTGCACAGAATAACTATATGTGAAAAGCTCACTAACTGGTTTGATTTCAGAAATACTGTTTTCCCCTTAATAATGTGCTCAATAATAGAGACGATACTTAAAATGTTTCAACATTTAATTTCTTTCATTGCTAGATTTGCGTTTGCTACTCTGACGTAAATTGCATGGATGTCTTCATTTAACTGAATAATTCCAACTTTAAGTCGAAGTAACAAAAATTTATACTCTACTGACTATATTGAGACTATGTAACTTTTAATTATTTGTCAATTTGGAGGAAATCATGGGAGTTAAAATTAATTACCTGAAAAGACTAATTTTTTAGTTTCCTTCTGTGGCCCAGTTACATTTATTATTCACGCTCACTTTGCATCTCAGCCAGCGTGCTACAAATAGCAAATAAGCGTAACGCATGATGCAGATACGGTAAAGGTCTTTGTGTTTTAAAACTATATTGATGCCGTTCATTGTGTGTTTGTTATGACAGGTAAAAACATCTATAAAATGTCGTTGGCACGAATGCGAACTCCAACACTAGAAACAGCAAAAATATTTCCAATCCACCTTACATAAGGACGTCTTTCTACGTCTCCCAGTTGTTCACGCTCAGCCTGTTCTTGACTTGTTCCTGAATAGCGAGGGTCCCTCATAATCCGAGAGGGAGACCGAGCTCTGTGATCACATGTGGCTCAAGACACGCAAGGCTGGCGGCCTCCCAGCAGCCCTTGCGTAGGGCCGTCCAGTGCTGCCCTACATGGAAGCCGCCCTAAAATTTGGTAGCATCATGGATACCTTTTGTTATTTTTAACAACTGCATCTATAAGAAAACTCACGGCGTATAAGTGGGTTCTCTCCTCGGTCTTACCTTAGCCAATATTTGTTGTTGTCATGAGGAAAGTTTATGAAAAAATGCCGGAACTGATGAAAATTAACCTTAAGCCCAGGAATAATGCAATAAATACAAGGGAAGCAAAGAAAGAGGTTGGATGCTATAACAAGTTTCGATGAAACGTACCGAAAATCGCAGAAACGTAGTTCTGATGTTAATTTCGCTGAGAAAGTAATAGTTCAAAGAGCAATGGTAAAACTGACGATTGGGAGTAAAATATAGTAAATAAATGATACTTCAATATTTTATACATGGGAGCAATTTTTCGTAAAATTCAAAAAAGTTAATAGTAAATTTTTTTCACATCTTTGGGATCTATGACTTGAATTATTCAGAATAATTATTCTCATTATTGACAGTATTCTGAAATCAGCATGAAGTCGACTAATACTCGAACCATATCCATGTTTGCAACGAATGTTTCTCAGGGGTAGATGACATTTACCTGGTGGGCCGAAAAATATTGAACACACCTTGAACTAAAAATCTTGATTGTTTGGCAACTCTCACCCCGCCATATCATCCGGAGGTCTGTTAATTTAACCTTGAAGATGAAGTTTTGTTATTGTTGTATCCTGTAAAATGGCTTCCCAGCGAGATAAATGAGTGGAGGTGTCTGCACTTCTCCGAGCGGGAATTGAAGTGAGTGAGGTCGCGAATCTGGTCAAAGCAGTCTCTTGACGTCCATGCGCCAACACGCCAGGAGGCTCGGGGTTGAAGCTGCCGCAGTTAGACGAGCAGTCGCAAAGCTGGGAGGCAAGTGGCTTGTCATTGTTGAGAGGCCGCTGCTTACGCCAGCCACCGAGCCAAGCGTTTTGAACGTTGTCAAAGGCTCATAAATGATCATAACTCTGCTCCACCTGGTCAAGTGATCATCTTTTCACATGAGAAGACTTGGACAGTCGACTCTGTAAGAAACATTGAGGCTCGCACATCGAAGCCAAGGCCTGTCGCGTTCACCACCCAAAAATCACCGCTCTTAAAGCATCCGTTGACCGGGAGTGGATGACCATGAACACGGACGACGTTGTCAAGACCTGCAAAACATTCGTATCCCGTCTCAAGCCCATCATGGTGATGGATGCCGGTTATATTTAATTAAATTGTAGATTGAACCTGTACTTATATTGCCTGAAAATTTGGCTCACTTTGGTCAAGAAGTTTATGAGGTACTTAGGGCAGAATTTAGATTTAGGGTTTGTTCAGTTTTTTTCGGCCTGCCCGGTATTTCATTCCATTTTTCTGAATTAGCCTTGATGAGTTAGTCGATTTTGTTATCAGGAATCTGTGACCTGTATCTAACCTGTTTCAAAGTTTTGACTCTAAATAACTACTCTATGTTGTTCGACTTTTAACCAAAGAATTTGCTGTAGTATACTTCCAATCACGGATATAAAAACTCGATCAGTAATTATAATAATTTTCTTAAATTTTGGTTGCAGAATTCATGACCAAAATTTCGATTCATTTAGACTCATTTATCAAAAATTTAAGAAGTTTGCAAGTTAGTGACTCCATATTTTCACAAAAAAATTCAAACAGTTTTTCGAATCAGTGTTTAGTCGATACGAACTTATTTTTTCTCTTCATTTTACAACGAATTCATTGCCTAAAGGCGGCGTGTCTAGAAAATTTTCGACAAGAGGTTTCAGAATTTAATGTGGTAAATGCGGAACTTCTTGTTCACCCACGCTGAGCGCTGAGCTAGGCCTGAGGAGTAGCGTAACACCCTGCCTCTGTTTGGGCACGTGAAACAACCCTCCGCGTAATATTTTTTCTGTGTGCCGTGCTGAAGCTTTAGAACTTCTGTGCCGTTGACCAAAAGGAAATTGGGATTTGAAGTCTCCAGGAAACGGATATTGCGGATAACGCAACAGATCAACAGGAACCTTCGTGTCTGTCTCGCGGCCGGAACACCTCAATAATTTCTCTGATCTTGTCCGTGCGTGGACCCAAAAACTCTGGATTTCCAAACCGAGGGAATCCTCGATCCCTCAAGGCTTCGGCTTTGAAACCGGATCTTGGTAGCATGCAATGTCTACTCGCCGCTCACATCCCTACCTATGAGCGAGGCACATTGTGTGCTTGATGTCTCAAAGTAACTTAAATCCTAGTCATATGAATGTTTTGCGTTTTGAAACTATTTATCCAATGCATCACAAATCTGGTTAAACAACCACAACGGTGGCTTAGTAATTTTATTAGATTTTCGAAGCGTGATTCAAATTTCAAAATGAAACGAACTGCTAGAAAGCTGCACAATATTTTCTTGTACGTAAAACTAGCCAAGTATTTCTGAAATTGATAGAGATGGCGAAACAACCAGGGTGCGGGAAAAACACGATAAGAAAAAGTAATATCCGCAGAGCGGAAAAAAGAGATAGTGTGATCTCGAATTGGCACCCAATAGATACGAGAGACATCAGGTCCAAGAGACGAAACTTTTTGTAACTTGATGCTTGAAAAAATTCTTCTAGTCTTTGTGCTTTTGTGACCAATATTGGAACAAATAATGGAGAGAGTCAAAATACTTAATAAGTAATAATAGAAATTGCATTGATCACAGAGCTTGACGTGTACAACATGTATTCCATCACAAATTTATGTTAACTTAGGAAAGTTTCGATCCCTACTAAACTGTAGCCTCTGTGGGCAAATTCGGAAAAAATATACAATATTGTTAATGATTGTAATTTGTCAACGAAGAGAAACAGTTTACAACTTCAAACTTAAAGATTCATTGCAAGACTGTTACTTACCTTGATACATAAGGAGGTAAGCGTCAGGCGGGGTTCACTGGCAGCAATAGCAATTCTGTTTACATTTGTGCTAATGTTATTGAGAGTTCCTTTAGAAGAGAACACACCCTGGAATACAGCCACATAAACATGTAAAGAAGTCTGACTGTAATTAGTAGACTCTTTTGTGAACCCCCAGGTCCACGGAACTGTGGGTTTATAATTGCAACGGCAAAGTAAGCGTCAGCGCAGAGGGTTGGCTTTACACAGCTGCACTAAACTGATTCACTGAGGTGAACATGTGAAAAAAGTGGCATAGTAGTTACTGAAATACAAAAAACTACTATTTACGCACGAAAAAGTAATCGAACAAACTGAGCAGAGCATTCCCAATAAAGTTGACTCATAGAATGTGATGAAACTTCGGGTTTCAAAATCCCCTATTATATTATAACATCCTTAGGCGATAGTATCGATAAAGTCATGTTGCATCATAATGTTTTATAAATGCATTTTTGCTACAAAACATTAGCTTACATAAACACATGAACTTCATAATTGTATAATAACGGAAACAAATGTTGAAGATAATGAACCATTTTTAAAAATAAAAAGATTATGTGCTGAGACACTATGGTTCTTGCATCTTGAGGACGTAAAACCTTGACCAACATTCCACGCATACCCTTCACAATTACACTATAAGAGCCTGTGCTTTGAAAAATGAGTCGATATAATAAGTCGTGTATGCACAGTTTTTACAACATAAATGTTCTATTAAATATACATAACATAATATTTTAACATTGTAATTGTTAATTAAATAACTATATCAGAATAATTATCTTCTATGATTCATTGCGTTAAATGTTAGAATTTAAATTTCAGCTTTAAATTGGGATCCATTCTCATGAGCGCAGATCGGGATATTTTAGCTGACGATAGCAGCGGCTTGCCAAACTTTTTCCTTGCTCGTTTCTCTTACTGTTTCGCTTGCACGTTTTTTCAAATCTTCAATTGTCAATGATTGGCGTTGATGGACAATGGATTCCATCTCCCCCCAAAATCAGTAGTCGAGGAGGCTATGAGCTGGCCAAGGCTGTTTTATTCGCCGGCTGATCACTCGGTCAGAAAATTTGTCTGATAAATAAGAGACATTCAATGGAACTGTGAGTAGGACAACCATCACCTTGACAATAGTATCCTTGCTCATTAGCATCTGATCTGGCAGCTGACCGTACTTTTTTATTTGAGAAGTTAAGGGACTCCTGTGAATTTACTAATTCGTTCTCATTAACCCTTACAATCAGTAGCACTTGACCGTCTTCAATTACTGCACATTATATCACTTTTCCAGTGAATCATCAATCATACAGAAATGATTTTTTATGTACCAATATCATAAGTTGTAACAGGATGTAGCTTAAGTGAAATAATTTATCGTCGGTGATTATTTCCAGGCCATGTGCAAATATTTGGTCAAAATTTACTTCTACATATTTTGAGACTTTAAGTTGAACAAAATTTTCAGTTTTCCTAAATGATTGATAAATACGTACTAGAGTTCACTGTTATGGATACAAGTGTTCGAAATAAAGGTTATTTATCGTGCTCTCTCATGTTGGAAATATAGTTGGTGCACAATAGGCTTTTAATGTTTTTAGGACAATTCATTTTCTACCCGTGATAAAATTAACTTCGAGTGTGTTAAAACTCGTGTTTACACTGATTTCATTCAAATCCTCTTAAATAAAAACACAATTGTTCTTACCAAACGATCACCGATCGGCATTTACTTATTTTTACATGCCTCCAGCTGTAAAGACAGGAAAATGTAAAACTAAGCAAGAAACACTAAGAAGTAATCAAAGGAATGAAGGACCCGAAAAACAAACAAAGAACACACCGCCGTCTTGCACGCCCTGCTAGAAAGATCAAAAACTCGTTTCCGAAGATTGAAAAAATTTCGAAGAAAATGTATTCTTTTTCATTAAGTTAATTTATTTTCGTTCTTTCTACTTTCTTAAAAATGTAATGAATGACGTTGAAAATATAATTCATTAATTAGGTTTTTACACTTTTTTGTTGTGTATCAACTGTTTCCAATCAGAGGGAGTGTTTTTTATTGCCATACATCTGACATTCGTTAAAAATTTTACGGAGACTTACACATCTACAGAGACACGAACATATGAGAAAATACATATATACATTGATGCATATATGTAAATCCTAATTATCATTCAAAAATTTTAATTGCAAATTTGGATGAGCATTAGAAGTACCTAGCTTCTCACTAGAAGTAGCGACATAAAAACGTTGTCATATTCCTTATTTCAGAACCACGTTGCGTTTTCAAAAGATAGCCATTTCAAATGTAGACGTATTCTTGGGCTGTTAAGTTAGCGAAAGACTTAGATCATGGATGATAAAGGAGAATAAGCAGATCGTATATCATCATTATTTAAGAGCTTCATGTTAATTTACTGTATGTGTGATTTGTCGCCTGCAAGGAGCAAAGCTCATCTGCTGCTCTCCGGGCTCGTGAGACGACCACATGTTTCCTATTTTTGTGTGTTCCTACCCAACTCTTTACGTTCTAATATTAAGTGTTGAGGCGTCTTTGATCTCACTTTCCATGAACCTTCTCTGGTCTATGATAAGATTAAGTTCTTTTCATAATTTCGTCATTTGGACGACTCGAGTGTAGTATTGTTTCGTAGAATTGTTATGGTGTCAACTAAATATTTATATCGTGGGAGATATTTACTGAAAATACAAATGCAATTTAGTGCTTTCCTGGAAAATTTGATGTGAAACTAATCTTAAAATTTCAGCTAGAAAGCTTACGATTTGAAAAAATAAACAACTGTACCTTCAAGTTTCTTCATACGAGTGCATTAAAATTGAAGCATGAATATAGTTGATGCTATTTACGAGCAATAATCCCCTCCTCATTACTGCATAGGGCTTCATTGCATCGATTAAAGCTAGGGAGTTTTCCCTTTGGCACGAGAGGGGAGTTGAGGGAGCGAGGGCTCCCTCCAGTAATTACTTGCAGGGCCCAAGCTTCAAGATGGCAGAGGCAACCCCTTCCCTCATACTTCTTCTCTGGAGCACTTCTCGCCCCTCGTCCCCTCTATTGTGGAAATATTTTTGAGAAGCACTTTTACCCTCGATGCGTCATGGCCAACGCACGGCACGGACTGCATGTCACGCTACCGAGCGCTTGCTCTCACGTCAGGCACAAACTTCACAGCTTTCTTTAGCCAGGAAAATTAATTCATTTCAAACGTGCTCTGTTTCATGCCATGTAAACAGTGATATCACAAGGCGAGAGTTTCATAAATTAGGTGCTGTACTGAGTAAAGACGTCTAGAAAATATTGCAGTACAAAAAGATAGACTGTTACAGGGGTAAACTAAAAAGTATGATGCATTACTGGAAAAATAAGTATGAATCATTTTAAAAATATGATTTTTCCTAAAGTTCGATATATGTCAACAGTTCCTCTAAAGAAGTTGCACAAGGCAATGTATTTATATATAAAGCTAACAATTATAAGCACCTTTCGGGTTTACATTTTGCTCTAGGTATACACACTATTTTCATAGAAGTAAAAACTATAATTCACTGCAATCGTGGAAAATTTCATGTACGAGTGTATTGTTAAACACCTGAACAAATTAATGTGAGAAACTGAAGTGTTTATATGATAATTTCCTACCTGATTTCTTTTGTTCCACTCGTAAAATATGTGAAAGATACTACCTTGATGTATAGTGATTATATGGCGCGCCATGATTGAATGAGTTGAGCAAGCTGAAAGTTGTGTTTTTGCATTGATTAGCACTTCAAAATGCCCAAACCAAGTGCGTTTGTAATTGCTTACGTCCTAAAGTTAAGAAGAACATAATACATAATATATTTCTCTAAAATACTCTTAGCTTCGAGAAATTTCATGACGCTGTCAATAACATTCATCCACAGCTATCATCAGTTCTTGTGAAGATGGTTGTCATTGCGATCGGATGTTAGAAGCGTAACGTTTAATTTATACGGCAAACTGCCCCGTTAATTTACGCGAATGCTCCAGAGCACAATGGCTTAGTTAAGCAGAAGTTTACGTAGAATATGACTGCGCTAGTTAAACGTCTGGCAGCCAACACCAATTTACTGACTTCACTTTCATAAACATGCTTATGTAAATGTTTCTACTTTCAGAAGTGATTCGTTGCGTTCTTAATTGTTTACTTATTAACTTGCCAGTTTCTTAAGAGTTTCATCGTTCTTATCAACTTTGATGTTTAATTAAGCACAAAAAAGTTAACTTTCCATCATTATGTTAATAATATTTTTTTCCATAATAAATAATTTTCTGTTATTTACAGTAATTTTTCGTGAAAAGGTTAAATGACCGCTGTGAATTTCTCATTTACCCTTTGGGTTACTTGTTGGCTTTCCAGAAGTTACTCCTTGCTATGCTGTGATCTTTATGCAATAAGGTCGGAAGGTACAATTTACCTCGAACTTCCACTTCAGGGTCCACGCTTGAAATATACTTACTGTTCAAAATCAGTTTTCCAAGATAATGTAGCCTTGCAATGTACATTAGAACTGTATAATTAATGGACATGATTATTACTGCACGACTTACTAACCTCACCAGCATTTCAACAAAGTTCGTTCTTCAAAACCTTTCCTTTAAAGTTACTTCTCTCAGCATAAGCAATCGAGTGAGAAAATATATATGTAGTTGAAAATTAAGAAAACAAACAGAAACCTCCGGCGTCTGTTGAATTATCAAAAATCGAACTTTATACAATCATTCAAATCATGAGTAATCAAGTAAATTGAACTGTACTTTTAGTAAAAATGCGAGTCAAACATTTTCTTCTATTGCAGGCCATGAAGCTTTTTTTCACTTATTTTTCTATCTGAAAATAATTCATCCAGGCGTGATGGAAAAGCTTGCTAAAAGCCGAAGGTCTTCAATTCGAAGAGAGCAACATGTCTGGGGCTGGAAACAGCACCAGAAGCAGCGTCTCCAGTCGCGTCTTTTGAGGCGACTTATAAATTTCTCGGAGGAGCACATCGTTTTCTTTAGGAACGGAATCGCGGACGGATGGCATCGTCAAAATGGAGTCCCAGAACAGCAGTGTTCCGGTGACGAAGAGAGACACGCTGACGTGGTGTGTAGACGACTCAACTGTCACCATTGGGCTCTAGAGCTGCATCGCTAACCTTTTGCCATGAAATAAAGCTTGATAATGTTACAGGTCGAGTTTCAATGGAGCTCGCAGTGGCGCTGCTGCGTTCCCCTGCCATCGCTTGACTTGGTCTCCAGTCTTAAAGAATTGGGCGAGCTCACTTTTGCAACGCACGACTTTTGACTGCGAGTGACGATGCTATCGGGAAATGGACTGAGTGGCGCTAGCCGCAGTGTCAGCAATGGAGCATCTCGTTTGCACTGTTCTAATGGACGATCTTCTTTTTCGAATCTTCTGCGACGCAATTTTACTAGCGACTCGCTCTCTTCCTTATTCCTGCGTTCTAGGTTCAGTAAGATCAATATATATATACATTCATGCGCATGCAGCATATTTTCCTCAAAATAGCAGAGCAGTCGGAAGGTTATACTCAACATACTCTAAAAGAAAAAACTACAGAACTAACTACTTGTTGGAGACTTCTTTGACCAGTTATATGATGGTTACGAAATGTTAGACCAAGTGGCGGAATATGACTAATGTGCTACCAGATCTTTAATTTCTGTTCTTTTATCTCGTCAGTTAAAGTATTGCTCCCCAGGACACCTTTGTATCAGTTAACTAGGTCTCCATCTACGAGGGCGTCCGAGTATATATGAATGCTAATACTGTCGATTCTTTCCATCTCACCGAGTCACTTTCAATTTGCTCAAACATGTACCTTAAGCCCATCAGGCAAACAGGCAAATCGGCAAACCGATTGGAGAAGAATGCTGAGTATTTAGAGTTGCACGGGTCCTATGTATACGTTGTGGATGAGTCATCGAGCTTTCGAATGTGCGTTATACTTTCTATTAGAGCACATGTGACGTCCAGCGTGTGTCTTTAAGTGATTTGTATACTGCCACACTTCCAGTAGTAAGTGACGAGCGCCGACACAGTCACTCAGGAGAAATGAGAAGTCAATCAGAAACACTGAAACATAGTCTCGTGATAGATCGGGCCACCAAGCCTTAGATTAATATGGAAGATCTAGCGCAGTAACTTCACAGCGAACTCAGGAAATGATCATTAGACTAAGAATTTGCCCCGTAAGAGATGCAATACTCAATTCCCATAAATCGGAAGCATTTTATAGATTAGTTGCGTTAACTTTTCCAGTAAGAAATAGAATAAACCACAGAGAACACGTTTGCCCAACCGTGATAATCCGACTTCAATATGTCACATTAAGGTCAAGAGTTTACAAATAAGAATAATAATAATGAATAAGAAATACCGAATTCCAGCCTTTTCATTGAACAAATCACACGCAAGATACTCTTAAGATTACGACCACACGATAAAAATTCGATTTTAACCACCAAGTACTGCCCTATTTTGAAGACGTGATTGTTACAGATTCCTGGAATGCAAAATTAATCTTTATTACACTATACAAACTTTCATTATACACATTATACAAACTTTCTTATTTTATCTCTTTATTCTTCTAGATGTGTACATACACTTTCTATTTTTAACAGTGTTATCTGCCTGTGTTACGAATGACAAAACTAATTCACCTATAATATTAAGTGAATTG
This sequence comes from Trinorchestia longiramus, assembly GCA_006783055.1. Classification (NCBI taxonomy): domain Eukaryota; kingdom Metazoa; phylum Arthropoda; class Malacostraca; order Amphipoda; family Talitridae; genus Trinorchestia; species Trinorchestia longiramus. The sequence continues at coordinate 155,984 of VCRD01001058.1, read as the reverse complement.
AAAATTTACCAACCTCCTTCGGTTTTGAATTTTGTATACTTATTGTGGTTAAACAGTTGAATATTGAATAGACTAAAAGTAATAGAATAATACACCTAACTTGGCATGAACTTTGATGAGACTTAAGGAGAAATGTTAAGGTTACGAATAGCGTGAAGTGTAAAAGGTAGTATTCCTGTCTAATTAGTAGATTTTATCATCCCAGGACAAGCTTTAGTACGCTGCTAGTTTCTATCAATGATAAATTGCTAAAAATTGTTTTCTGATTTGAGAAAAGTAATCTCGATAGCAAAGGCCAAAGTGGTCAACCTGGGGCAGTAGTGTGACAGTTTGAGTTTCGCAAAGGTCAAGGCAGAAATGCTAACACCTTTCGTGGTAGTTTGGGATTCGAGGCACGAGATATAGAGGGAACCAGAGCGAAGGAACTGGAAGTTCCTTCTTCTTTGTGAACGTTCCTATCATTCGCTCGCTCCTGATTTATAGGGCAAATTGCTGAATATGCCATACTGTTATTTCATAGTTACTTGAGCCACAGTAAGTTTGTATGGGTTATATGCTTTGTGTCAGGTGATATTTTCGTAGAAAAAATAAGTCCGACTCATATTTTTATTTGATAGCGACTATAAGTTTGTGACCTTATGGTATGAATATTTTGCTTCATCAAATTAGAAAATTATTTGATATTGAAAAGGCTTAAAGATCGTTTGCAAGTATCCAAGGTGTTGATATTCCTTATAGAATTTACATGCATGAAAGCATTTATGTATTCACCCGCTAAACACCACCCAAATTCTTGCACTGCATTCCCATTCATTCTTCATCTTAGTCAACTAAAACCTATGAGTAAATGTTCCCTTTGCAGGTGAAAATGTTTCATAGTTATTGTTAACTGGAATGACATCAATTCTTTCATTCGTGTTTAAGATTAACGTAGGCTTCGTACCGCTTTTGGTGAATAGTTGCAATATTTACCTATGCTATGAATTTCGACGTTATAACGTTGTTTATGTTCGTTCTCTCATCAGCCTTCTTGTAGACATTGCTAATGTGTGTGCGCTTTATTCGATTCAGAATTACGGCATTTACGTACTCCCTCATAAACCACAAGGTAAACGTTTTCCCTGCATTCACGTTCAGACCGAGCCTAGCAGCATCCAAGTGTTCACTAATCTCGAGACGCAACGAAGATGGTTCATTATTCTTCGGAGCAAATCTTTTGAGGAGTGGAGCCTTTGAGGTGTTCGGGTGGGAAGAAGAAAAACCAGGCTCGAGCGAAAAACCGAGAGCTCGTTCAAAAATGGGCCCTGCAGACATGTCGCTGGATGCCTCAAAAACTCAATGAGAAGAAGGCTGCCTGGCGTGTGTAGTGATTAGAGGAAGGAAGGAAAGCAGGCTTTGAGTCTGTCCGCTCTAAGGCAGCAACTCCGTACCCAGAATGTGACTCATATTTTGGAGATATGGTCTATAGAATGTGTAATCTGAAGCTTCCCTATGAAAATGCTTGCCTTTTGGCTGCGATTGCGTGAATATGAGTTCCAATTCTTTAGACAATTAGAGCTAGTAAGTTTCATTTGTAAATGGTATTCATGTTCATTGGTGTGTTTCTGAATAGTAATTGCGCAGATTTTAACCTCGGTGTCTAAACTAAACCTACAATATTAATAATTTATACTGTTGTTTGAATAGGAAAAGTTTCAACTATAACTTGATTTTTTTCAGTATTTAACTGTGAATCCTAGCAACTTACTCCCTTGACTGACTAAAATAGTATTTGTTAAATTAAAATATAATTTTTTTCCTGTAATGAAGTGCATATTATAAAGCAGTGATTTTACTTATGAGTTTTGTTAGTTATGAAGGACCTGTTAGCTTTAGCTTCTTTTGTTTTCTTTTGATAAGCCCAAGCATATCCTCAAGTCAGTAGTCAATAATTTTATGTTTTTTTGGTGAGGTTTCGTATTGCTAGAGAAAACACTTTGAATCATATGGTAAAATATAATATATATAAGATCAATTCACGCCAAGTTTCGTTTGCAACGGCTTTCATGGGGTTTTTCACTCACAAGTAGAATACTTGCAGTAATAACATGAAACTTGCATCAATACTTACAGTAATAAATATTAGACATTAATTTTTCTTGAACCCATATATTGGAAACATTGTATGTTTTTTATAAATTGTATTTATTTCATTTGTCAATCTCAAAGCCCATGGTTTAATGCATTTATATACAGAAATTCGAGAATCTATTAAATTATGTTTAATAGATTAACATTACCATTAGAACATTAGTTTTAACGAAATTAAATTTTCCTAAAACCCATATGTGTGTTTGGACGGTTGAGAACTAAAAAGGTTGGGCTTGAATTAACACGGGATTTTGCAGCTATTCAGGTGATCTTCGCTTTTGTTCATGGTCAGCAACTATCAATGACCGCTAGAAAAAAAAAGTTCTTTTTCCTTCATGGGTAATTTGCATTTTTTCAAAGAAAGCAGCTGCTGTATTTCAACAGCCTCATAATGAATGCAAGCAACTGCTTGGAAAATTTTCTTTGCAGGCAACTGATGATTTTTTCCTTATTTCACAACACAAACGATTGTATTAACTGGTCAAATGACATGTGGCGCGTGTGTTCCTCAAAATAACCAGTATATTCACTTTGAAGATTAAACTTGCCTGAATGTCCCGTTAATTTATCTCCACTTACCAGGTCAACAATGCAATGAAATTGAAATTCCTTGTGAGACGAGTTTTGGAGAGCTTAATTCATTTATTTATTTTTTGTTCTTTTCGATCGAAAACTTCCCGCTGTTTCTAGTTAGATTCTTCATAATTCACCGTGAAAATAAATGATTTTCAAATAACAATTGAATTACATTCATGCTCATTTGCTTCTTTTTATAACTTTTTCTGATCGAGAAAAAGAAGAGCTGAACGATGCAATACGAAGTTTTGATGACACTGATGCACCGTATTCCTTAGAAGAAACTGTTTTTTCATCTCCTGGAGACACTTAACAATTGAATGGTGAAAGCTCAAATAAATTTGAGCATGAAATCCAGCCTGTTCCGGGCTTTGTGAGTTTTTCGAACACTTTCATGAACTGCACTTTAAAATTATCTTTTGCGAAAGAAAATAGAATTACTTGTTTTCATAACCTTATAAAATTCAATTTTCAATTATTCGCTTATCAACTATGCCATTGTGAATATCTTTTGAATGCCTGTGGTTTATCGTGTATTTTTATTGTGCAGCACGTTTCAAAGGTAGCGTTGAAGTCACTTGATTACGTAAATTTGTAACTCTGAACAGAAGTGTCGTACATGCATTAGCCTGTATCGTCAAGCACGCACCGCTTTTCCAGCACCTAAAATATGCTTGATGAGACGCCGCCATCGCAGCAAATACGCGACACGCTCTTTTTATTCAACCCTAAATATGATGGCCATCGATACGCTCATGAATTATTCTCAGCTCGTGCGGACTAAAGCTCGACTCCGTCGGCTAGTTTTGTATGGATTATGGATTTTGCGAGACATTGACAATAAGGCGCCTTTGTCAAAGCCTTGATGAGTTGACACCGGCCCACGGTCTCTTGCTCAATTTTTTATTCTAGTCTATCATTCGTCCCTTAGATAGAAGGACAGCCCCAGCCAGCTCCTAGCTCACTTTTTTGTCCCTAAGTGTCACATAAAAGAAGTCAATCTAAAAAGTTCAGCCTCTGTTGAGAGGACAGTTGCTTCAATCTCGATATTGTATCATTGGTGTAAATGCCCTTCTTCTTAGAGTAAAAATCTCATCGACATCGCTAAAAATTACTACAAGTTAAAACGCAAGTATTTTATTGTGAAAATGCTTCATTTAAATGGTAAATACTATTTATATATAGAACGTACATGTGTTTCACGTGTTTGCATTTATTTCACTGAAATAACTAACTATTCTATTCTGTCTGAACTCTCACTTCAGTTGTGTGATGTTCTATTTATGGTTTTGTAGCAATCGACTGCATGTTCATCAACTAGAATCCTATGAAAATAAGCCCTTCACACGCATTTTTAAAGCATCGATGAGAGGTTTAGTAGTCTGTGCACGAGTGTGCGCTGCAGAGCTGTGATAGCAGATAGGCTGGGACTCCTGAGTCGCCTTCAAGATAGGCGACGTGTCAGCTCTCGTTAGTACGTCATGAAGACTTCATGCTGCTCACGAACTTCCCTTCAGTTGCTTACCACGGACTCAGCACTGTTTGTTACGTGAGGGGATTTTGTTACCCAAATAGGGATGCGTTAGTCCTACTTTTTCGCTTACTTTTACTCGTAATCAAAAGTCGAAGTACTGTGCGAAAGACTTTCTGCATGGGTCTTCGAACAACTATCTGAAATATTATTCCTAATATTTTCATTTTTCAAGACACTTATGTGCATTGTTCTTATAACGATACTGAGTGGTTGTCGCAGCAACGTGTTACATTTAGAATTTTATTTTCCATCATCGGCGACTAGCATTGCGTATTTTTTGCTAAGCTCTGCTCTACACTGGTTTGCCAAAACATCGGTCCAACTTTGACGCAATTTCAAAAAATTTCTAAGAATTCACGATTTGAATTGCACCATGTGAACAGAGCGACGTCGGGTCTGGCAACATCAGCGTATGCTACTGTAGTACTCGTATGGTCGATCAATTGAAGGCGGCTATGGCGTCCTCGCTCCAGGCCCCTCCAGCACAGCGCAGATTCTGTGCTCCTGAAGCAGAGCGCCGGATTAGCCGCTCCTCTGATCGCCCGAATAACGTCAGCGTCACACAGAGCGATCGAGGTCCCCTAGCTCGCTTGCCCATGCGTTACAAATGCTCTCCCCACGAAAGTATCGAGAGCCCAATCCAGTTTCTACAGACGTTTCTCCCCTTGGAGACGATTATTTCCTATGGAAAGTTATATGCTCTTCTTGACTGGTACGCATCGCACAAGTAGGCTGATGGGTAGCTCAGTTATATAAATTCAATTTTCATTGTCTTAACACTTAAATATCCCATATAGATTTAAAAACTCATCCGTTGTAGTACAGTAGATAAACTGACCATCGTTAGAACACATGGTCATCATTTACAAATTACAAGTTAAGGTTACTGTTATTTTTTGTTTTTCTGTTTGGCTCAGCATCAAGGGTTTGACTTTCATGTAACTCGCAAATGGAATTTCCAGTTCTGCATAGAAGCTAGAAGGGTGAGAAGAGATGATCATTGATATTTCTCCCTAGATCAGAAAGGCGACCATAAATGAAAGTAGTTCTACAAGAGTCTCAGATATCTCTCTTCCAAGGCATTGCTGTCGCACTGCTATACAAGCGGTACAGAAACGTTCTAGAGGCATGAAAAAAGCATCGTAGGGATAGAATCATGCTTTGTTCATACCGTCTGCACCTCAGAAGGCTTGTAAGCTTCATTAGCTGCCGGTTTACTAAAGCTGTTTGTTCAATTAATTAAACCTAATAATACCCTTTGTGTATTTATTTGTTTATATATTTGTTTGGTGTCCGACTGCATTGAAATGAAATCAGAACGGGTATGCATGCATTATAAGCATTGTATTGTGGATACCAAAGGTGCCGGATCACTATAAAATACTCTATTTTTTCTCATTATTATTACATAATATACAGCCCTGTTATCTTACACAGCCCTGTTATCGGTAGATAAGATACGGAATAGAAGTTCTAGAAGTTCGATTGCTACAAAATCATAAATAGAACATCACACAACTGAAGTGAGAGTTCAGTCATAAAAAAATATTCAAATTCTGAGAGTAGCACACGTAAAACTGAAAAATGTATTCTGTTCCATAGATCCTTAATTTTTTCACTTTTAAACCAAGGAATTTCAACGTATACTATCTGGGCCATGTTATCGGTGGAAGTTTTGTACATATTAATGAAAATATTCATTTAAAACACAATACTTCGTTCTAAATCTTTCATGCATTCATCTTTATAACAATTTTAAATAAGTCAAATCTAAATCGTGGAATTTTGATCTTAAACCCCATTATTTTTAACGGGCATACACACTAGTTTCCAACCATTCTCAATGAGTTGTTTGGGATTTTTAGAAGGTATACTATTGGATTGGCCTTTTGTGAATCTACATATATAATAGACAAAGCATCTTCATCTGTCTCTTTCTCTCTCTCGGTATCTGTGTGACCCTTTCTATTACTGAAAAAAAATTATTGAACTGAAATCAGAACGGGTATGCATGTATTACAAGCATTGTCTTGTCGATACCAAAAGCGCCAGATCACTATAAAATGCTCTGTTTTTTTTCTGTTATTAGTTTTCTTCTCATACACGGCCATATTATCGGTAAATACGGTACAGAATGGAAGTTTTGTATATATTCATGAAAAATAATCAGATTCTAATAGTAATACAGGTGAAACTGAAAAATTATCTATTTCATAGATACTTAATTTTGTCACTTTTAAATCAAAGAATTTCAACGGGTGCTATTCGAGTTATAATATCGGTAGACATAATGGAGAATGGAAGTTCTACATATATTTATTAATGAAAAATATTCATTTAAAGGACAATAATTCATAGTAAATATTTAACGCATTCGTCTTTATAACAATTTCAAATTGGTAAAATCTAAGCCGTGGAGCTCCCACGGTAATTGTCTAGTATATAATAATCAATTACGAAAGAAATGAAAGTTCCTGTAGAAACAATAACTCACAAATCGTCACTCAGGCGCAAACTTGTGCTATGCTGAGTTGACCTCCAAATAATGCTATGCAAAAACCATAGAACTGTTTCCCGCATGTTACCAAAACATCGTCAAGAAACGGGATTTTAGGTTTGAGTTTTGAACTCTTCAACTGTTCCAAGATACTTCGAATTTTTCACCACAGAAGTTGGTGAAGTGCGTAAATTAATTGGATTGCATGGGAGGTAAAATTAGTGCTCGCTTACTTGATTAATCAAATAGAAAACGATATATTTTTACAATGAAACTTTTTGGGTTGCTTTTAAACTCTGAATGCAAATTATACTGATGATTTTAATTTCACGAAATCATACCTAATTAAACGATCGATTAATGAGCGATCATTTTTAATCCTCAGACAAAAAAAAGGGGTAAATTTGGATAATTGAAAGTGATAGAGGATATGTTATAGTTTAATTCACATGTTAAGTACGAAAATAGTATCGACGATTTTGGGTGACCTCTGTTCGTGTTTGAATAAATGATGATGGTGTTTGTTAGTTTGTTCAGCATCTCTGAAATTATGTTGTTGATTTCTTTAACGATGTTTTGTTTTAATTCCTCTAAATTATCCGGCATCGTAATGTAAATATTTTCTATCAAATATCCGAGGAAGAAAAAATCAAAAGGATTTAGGTCTGGAGGTTGGGGAGGCCACAGAACGTGACCATAACGCAAAATTAACCGGTGTAGAAAAATCTCCTTCGGCATCTTCATTGATTCCTTTCTGTTGAGTCTGTTCCTCTCACTTTTGTGGTCATTGCTTTTATGCAGTTTTTGTTAAAAGTTTCGACATTAAAAATGTTTGTATAATTCCTTCGTCCGTAAGAATAGATCCATTACATTAAAACAAAAGCCTCACAATTTTCGCTAGCTGCTCCTTTGTGTCGCGCACCATTCCTGAAATTGAACTTAGCGAGCTGTGGGAATAATATGTAGTGATTAGTAAAATATTGTTTATAAATTAATAATTTGAATTATCTTCTAGTATTTAAAATTATTGAAAATTCTTTGCTTTTCGTAATTTTCCTATTCATTATTTTCGTAAACTTTAATCCAATCCCCACACTGAAACAATTTTCATTAATTTAAAACTTTGTGTAAATTGATGTTGTTTCAAATGCCTGTTCCCTGACTTCTTTATGTCCTAAAATTATGACTAAAAGTTTGCGAAACCGAGATGAACCACATAATGTCAAACATACGTACAAATTTTATTGATTTCTCTCCGTTTTAAAAACAATATATTTATGCTACCAAAAATGTAAAAATACTTAGAGTTCCTTAGTGCTTGAGGGGTGCCTATGCGCATGCAGTGGATGTGGCGGCAGAGCACCGGTTTAGACACTCATTCGAACGAGTTATTTCTGCTTAAAAACAGGAAATTGTGTTCGGACAGTTCTGAATAGTGTTAAGTAGCGTTGGAAAAATCACACGTTTCGAGTAAGAAACAAGCAATTTTCTAATTATCACAACAAAAAAAATGGCAAAACTTTCGTTAAAACTTCTCTGAAAATGTCTTGAGACATGTTCTTCAGAAAAGAAATGTCTTTTCTCAAGAAACATGCCTAACATTCATCCCTGCTTTCTCTCAACATTTCATTGACTGCTGAATTTGTGTACATTTTCTAGGTTAAGATGTTTGGGCTCATAAATGAGGGGGCATAAAATAAAAACGATGTTTAATCCTTTCTTTCATTTAATGTGATTTTATTAAACATGAATGTGCAGATCTGCTTTTAATTATAATAGAATTCAAGTTCTTACCCATGATAACCGCATATAGTTTTCGTACTTAGAAATGGATTGTTACATTTTAGATTGATCAGATGGTTTCATTCGAACCCATTGCCTTTGATCATAGCATTTAAGGCACATGATCTTTCTAATGAAACTGTTGTAAAGATATTTTTAAAAATTAGCTTTGAAACAACTTCAACGCTATCAGTGTAGCTTGAAAACTAAACGAATAATTTGGATTTTCTTCTTTCTATCATTGATCAAATGCATAGGGAGACACGCGTATTCCTATTTAAATATTAATGTCTTGAAAGTGTTATTTTTAATACGTTGAGTAATTGTCAGCTCTTGACTGTTCTGTCGAAATTATTAGCCCACTAAATATATTAAAACATTGACAGGGAATGTTGTCTGACCTGGTGAGCGTCTAAAGATATGGTACCTGCCACCATGACATGTATCAGCATCATCAACAGGGCCTGTCTTTTCGCTGCTTTGTGATATGCACTCAGATTAGGGGTTACATCGGAGCCATTTTTCATTTTCTTCTTCTTCCTTTTGGAGAGGCGGCCTAGGCATCGACAGATGAAGAGTACATGTTTTATGATTTTTTTCATTTCTCCTAACTCACGTTTCTGACAATCCTGATTGTTTCCATTTGAGTAAATTGTTTAGACTAACACTTGGCCCCATATGACCCAATTTAAATCAAACCTGTACAGAATTTCAGACACGTTGCACAGGCGTTGACTACGTCTTGGTTCATATGTGTACCACTAGGTATATTATTTGAACCTGCGTTTTGAACAACCATGAGCAAGATGTATTTAACGTGTGGATAAATGCTGTATTAAATCCTTAGTCATGATCAAAGGAAACAGTAGATGTTAACTAAGAAATTGATTCAAATATTTCATTCATCGATATCCTCGCAGAAACAAAAAGCTACGTTATAATCCTTCCGCTCCAGTAGAAGTTTTAATTCAGAAAACTTTGTACGCGTAAAAAGTGACATATCGAATTACGTCTAAGATCTTTACTTAGTTTATTTCTCTTGTGAGGATAATACCATTGGTGGCAAATTCACCAGGTGGAACAATTTGGATAGTCAATGAAATATCTTGGTAGGAATAATAACCACATTGTTTCAGGATATCGTTTTTTGTACGATAAGATCGTATACTAAAGTGGAAGCCATCCCGGACTTATAACTGGGTTATTTATAAAGAATTTCATTGGGACGCATTCTGGGCCTGGCAGATTTAGTCAATTTTCTCTGTCACATGAGCGTTGAAATCGAAGTAAATGTTAAGATAATTTTTTACTAAAATAGAACTTAGTCTTTATTTATTAATGATTGATCTATTACCAAACACTGTGTTATGATTTAAAATAACAAAGTCTTCTCACAGAATTTTTTAAACACGAATGTTTTAATTTATTGGTGAAGATTTGATACTTTCACATTTGTTTTCTTGTTCGTAATATCTTGAAATTTTCCTACGAAACCTTCATTCAGTCTCGAGCAGCGAGTGCTCACAGCTGGTCTATCCATGACAGAGAGGACAAACTCGAAATGTTAGGCCCAAGTTAGTCTGAGGTCCGGAGAGGAACATAATTTCGGGCTTGCGCATGACAGGTCACGGTGCTGCCGCAGCAGTGACAGCTCGCAGCGTGTCAGTCGTGCACCACCCCGCACCTGCAAATATTGTGAACCCTGTCTGAAAACTATGCTTTAAGAAATATTGGTATTAATGAACCTCAATAATTTGTTAAGGGACTATAGTATTGCGCTGCAGCAGACTTCAATGACCAATGACTCTATTCTTTTACTGTTGTCTACACGTATGTTAATGTTAACGTCCATGTAAAAAAAATATTGTGGATCTAAAGTGTAATTTTTTCAATTTCTCTAAATTTCAGCAAAACTTAAGGGGTCATTTTGAACTAACTTTTGTACTTTTAGTGATTCCGTGTCAGTTTTAGTCTATTCAGGGAAATATGGTTGACCTAAATGCACTGTTAATGCTCTGACAAATGTCATATGTTTTACATTATCGTTTGAGAAACAGGAAAACACATTACTTCTCTGTGCAAGGAAATATCACTGGATAATTTGAACATCTATGAATAAATTGAAAGTGTTATTGGAGTGATTGGAAGCATGTGTGGAACAAGCGAAGCGCAGGAAGTGAAAGTGGAAGTGTTGGAGTGAGTGGAAGCGTGAGTGAAGCAAGTGAGTCACCAGAGCAGCAAATGTTCCTTCCCAACTACATTGGAGCAAGTGGAAGCGTCTCCATGGTGAGGGAAGGAAGGAGAGCAGCGGTGACTGGGCATAATTGTGACGGACAATGAGGGGAGAGACAAAAGAATCGCCGCTACACTCAGAGGGGAGATGAGGAAGCCAACCAAAAAAACTCACTAAAGAGCATTGCAAGGACCTGCGTCGAAGTCTGTTCTTCGACGTCCATAAAGTAAGGCCTACTTCAAGCATCGGTGTTGGGTTTGATGATTATACCTACTTTCTCGTCGCAAAGTGCACTTAATGAGCACAGGCATTATGGACTTCTATGCTCAAACTTATCCAGTAAAATAATTTGAACAACTTTTCGTGCATTTCATTTCTTTTCTCATTGAAAAGAATTCAATTACGAGTGCAGCACGAGAAGCATACGCCGAGTTGCTTTGCGAAAAAAATGTCATTGGTTTTTTTAGCGTCCATCCCTCCAGCTAGAGATGGGAAAAACGCAATAAAAAAGTGGAGTCCAAAGTTGAATGGAGTGGGAGATCGGCAAAGGGGCCGCTGCCGAAGAGGGGACGGGAATATTGCGGCCCTCACTGATGACGGAGCGCAATGCACCGCAAACAAGAATAATAATAAACCTTCAATGCCCGTATTGTTTTGTATCAATAACACAGCTCCCCACACGGTGAGTTAATAATTAATACAGTCATGATTAATTCGAGTGGAGAGGAGAACACAAAGATGGGAACTTGGTGGCATTGTGACATTCATTACTCAATGGATGGGATGGCGCAGGGGTTCACAGAAGACTTATCTCTCACACTTTTCCCTCGCGCAGATCAGTCAAAAAACGAGGGTGCCGTGCGCCGTGAAGAAACAATGCGAGGCCCTTGCCACATTGGGGCTCTCATACAAATTTATTAATGCACTCGTGTGATCTTTCTTGAATAGAAAACAATCCCAACTGGCTTCGTCGCATTTAGGGAATCATATGATGATGTTCGGAAGACTTCATTTTTCCCTTTCTAATTTGTCCTTTGCTGCTTTTACGTCCTATGTTGCGGAAAATGTTTGAGTATTCTGTAAGGCCGCCTTCGAGAACAAAGTTCAATCCCTTACTGTGGCTGATGATTCACCTGTATTCCAGTTATAGTGATATAGTAATATTGATCATAAAAGATGTCACGTTCTGTCATACCTAATAATTTACTTCAATATTCATTTATGATGATGGCTTCTTTCTCTCTCTCTCTCTCTCTTCGTATGTCTGCCATTACTTTTCCACTCTAAAACATTATAAAATAGTGCAATTATGGAATTCATCTTTACTTGCTCACTAGATTCCGTGCCTTCCGAGAAATAGAATTTTCTTTTCGAAATATGTGTGTATTCTCGATCTAATATCTAAGCCTCAATCAATATAACACACTACCTTACAGGAACAAAATACTTGGAACGTTTAATCCATCTTTTTTCGAGTGCTCACGCAATTTTGTCCTGGAGTCCATAAGCATGAGGCAAGTGAAGGCCTCTATGAGGCAGGCAGGCAGGCGATCGAGCAAGCATCGGCAAAAAGGCAACTCGAGGGGACGCTGCTCAAAAATACCTCCAGGAAGCGAGGGCCTCTCCAAAAATGGGACGGTTCGAGATTGCTTGCTTGGTCGACTTGAGAGAATTGGTGCTGGGACTGTGGTGCAGTTTGTGTGGTGCTGGGACTGTGGTGCAGTTTGTGTGGTGCTGGGACTATGGTGCAGTTTGTGTGGTGCTGGGACTGTGGTGCAGTCTGTGCGGTGCTGGGACTGTGGTGCAGTTTGTGTGGTGCTGGGATTGTGGTGCAGTCTGTGTGGTGCTGGGACTGTGGTGCTGGAACTGAGGTACAGTTTGTGTGGTGCTGGAACTGTGGTGCTGGGACTGTGATGCAGTTTGTGTGGTGCTGGAACTGTGGTGCTGGGACTGTGATGCAGTTTGTGTGGTGCTGGGGATATGATGATTATTGATATCGTATAGTCAGTAATGTCTGGTCTGAGTTTTGTAGGTGATATTTTGCTGTTTTTTCAGTATTATCCATGGTTATTCTTCATTGGTATTCTGAGAGGCATGCAAAGATTGTGAACAATCTAGAAAATAAAAACGCTACTAATATATTTCATTCAGAATACAATTTAACATATGCATAAATTTTAAATTGATTTAGACATTGGCAGAAAATTATTTTCGATGTCATAATTTCTCAATGAGAGTACGATAAAAAATAGCTACCAAAAAGAACACGTTTTTTATTGATACTACTTTAAGTTCCAAATCTACACGCCTTTACCCACATCTGTAGCTCCACTGCATTTCATTGCTCAGTCATTGATGCACAATTTTCCGAGAGTCAGCATTTTGCCCTACTCTTCCCAGGAGTTTAACATTTGGACTGCTGTCATGTGAATTCGGTACCTAAAACCCGCTGCGACTGAGTGATCATGATGGATTTTATTTAACTAAGATATATACATTTTCAATAGTTATACATACAGCTTATCTCATTCAACACATTTTTTATCACTGCCAGCTTTGCGCTCTATTAACTTTCTTCATCTTGTATTGGCAATTATGTATAGGGCACCTTCATACAGCCTGCATAGGCTAATTACGAGCTGCAGCTTATGGTTATGAATACCAGGAGGTAAGGTATTCTTTCAATTGGTAACTGTGTACAAAGTGTTTCACAATTAAGGCAACCAGTTTTGCGTATTAAATAAATCATTTAAAATCAATGTTTGGTGATTTTGATCTCATATTAATTTGAAATTAGTAAGATAATATTTCTATTTCAAGTGTCTAAATTTTAAATTCATACCTTATATAATGGCTGTGGATCGAAATGTCGATATCAAGCTTCACAAAGGCGAGAAAAACGCATTAATTGCAAAAAAGTTAAAAATGAACCGTTCAAATGTTTAGAAAATTGTTAAAAAGTTTAAGGAGACTGATACAACTTATGATAAACCAGGATGAGGCCGGAAACGAAGTGTTTGGACCAAAAAGCTTATCAAAAACACGCGGGAGAAATTGCGTCGAAACCCACGTCGATCCCATCGAGAGCTGGCTGCAGAAGCCGGTGTTAGCAAAATTCCAATGTATCGAGCGTTAAAGGAGGATCTGGGAAAGAAACCTTATAAAATGATGATACGTTATGAGCTTCCTTAACATCATGAGAGAATGAAGGCTAAAAGAAGTCGTTACATCCTTAATGAGATAGCTCAAGGCACACTCCCAAACTTGGTGTTCACAGATGAGAAAAAATTTGACATTTAACAAGTTGTGAACCATCAGAACGACCGAGTTTAGAGTTCCTCAAGTTCAGTCGAGGGAAGGATTGTTACAAGACGTCGAAATGCACAGTCTGTCACGATTTGAGCCGCTATGACAGCCGCAGGAAAATCTCCGCTTGTTTTTTGTGCCTTGTGGGGTCAAACTGAACTCAGAACAGTACATTTTTCTTATTTTGGAATCAAAGTTAGATTTTCAAGATTCACCATGGAGTCTCCACCAGGATTCAGCACCATCACATAGCTCCAACGTAACCTAAACCGCGATTCAGAGGAACATTCCATCTTTCATAAGCAAAGATGTATGACCAGCAAGGAGCCCCGTCCTCAATTCCTTGAACATTTCTATCTGGTCTATTTTGGAGACAAGGGTCTTAGCTACCCCTCACACTTCTCTCGAGTTCCTCAAAGCAAAACTGCAAACGGAATGGGAAGCAATTCCACAAGAACAGATACGTGCCGCTTGCGATGCATTTGTGAATAGACTTAAAGCTGCAGTTCGTAATAAGGATGGTTACATTCAATAAATGCAACACTGTATCATTTGCTTATTTTTCACCTCTGAGTTTTAACCCTTCAAATCAATATCGCTCATTTGAATTTTCATAAACCTACCAAAAAGTTTATTGCCTTAATTCTGAAACACCCAGAAGAATGTCACACACATAATAACTGATTCATATATCATTTTATTACTTAAAATTTACTTGTGCAATCAAAATTCAGTTGTGAAAAGGAGTTATATTATGTATATTATGACTCACAATTGTCTTTCGTTGACATTACTGTTTGCTTTGAACACAGCCTTCAAGCTAGTAGGCACTTAGTGGCTACGATATAGCAAAAAGAGACGTTGAAACAAGATCGATTTTCGTTTGAGCAGCTACACTAGAGCAGTACTTAGCTATGAAATTTCTCTCTAAGCTAGGCTGGAATATGAAGTCTGTTAGACTGATGTCTGGGTTCGAGGGAGACCTTACTCCCTTTCTCAAAACCTCTTCAAAGATCTTTCCATCATTTCTTCATCAAATTGATATCTGAGTTGGTATGCCGTCTTGAGTGAAAAGTTCTGGACGTTAAACGTCTTCATGAGGTAAGGTGAGAATTTTATTCCATCATTTTGAGATAAATTTCAAAGCTCACGTTGAAATACTCATAGGCTGGTTGGTTGGTAGAACTGGAGCTCCCCAAAAAGGCACCAAATAGGCTTCTGGCAAATGTAGTGACACTCAGCCCACCAGCCCTGCGCATGACAAGGCTTCAGCAGGAAGACAATGAGTTTTGTGGCCATCAGAAACAACACAGAACACGTACCTTAAGACTCCAACTGATTTCTGGCTGTTGTAATTGGTCTTGCTGGCTGTTGTACAAAATTGGTTTTACTGGTCTCCGCCGATAGTACTTGTATAAAACCCATCGTTATGCTTGTTCGTTCATAACGGCACACATGGGGGAATTTTCTCATCACAACAGTTGAAAAATGGAGGAAGGTGCTTGATCTCAACAGCACAGCTTTTTTGAAAGTACCACAGTTTGTTCTTGAAAGTACCTGACATACTGTTGTATTGCCCCGTGAATGCAGTCAGCCTCAAATTCTGAATGCAGTGCATAGATGTTTAGACCCATGAAGTTCGTCTGCAGTTTTCCTTAAACCCCAGTGGGTGTTTTTTTCATTTTGGTTATTCTAGCACAAAAAAATCGTTTCGGTCTGTAATAAGTTTATGAAATATCTTGACCCTTTAAGTGTATCGTTTCCAGTATTCAAAACTGTTTTACGACGCAAGTTCAGTTGATTCTTACGATGTTATTGGATATACCAGGAGATTTCAAAGTACTAATTTGGTCACGTTTAACTTATGACCTAATTGCTGTTGTTTGAATGAAATTGTGGACACGTTAACATAAGACATTCAACATATGCTCAGTAAAATTTTGGATATCTTCTACAAACCTATAATAACAATTATTTTATTATTTTCAAATAGGGTATATCTTTAAGGGACACAGTATAATTATTGAAAATAATTTTGATTTTTTGAATGATTTTTTATCTCTGTCATAAAAGTGACCTTACCCACAGAAGTCACTGTCCCCTCTGTTTAGCTCAGGGTTTCACAAACGGGGCCCCGTGGAACCCAAGGGGTCACAGGCCTTGAGGCGGACGCCACAAAATTGAGAATACTTAACTTATTGAGGGCCAGGAGCCACGAGTGTTAAGCGACTCGGGGTTAAAGGGGGGAGGGTGACATGGGCTATCGATGGTTGAGATATCTTGTCTTTATGAAGTAATTGTGTCGCTCGCTCGCTCAGGTGTTGCAAAGAGAGGTGAGATAGAAAATCTGTTCGCTGCTCTGATACTCGACTGACGAACGAAATTTGTGTTGATTCATTGTCCTTTTCTGGGGAGACTATGAAGGAGAATTTTTAACTACTTTTCAGTAATCTTACTTAATAATGACAAAATTTCGATAAAATATTGCTAGATATAATAAAATTTTTCCCTCTTTATTTGTCGTCTCCTTACAGGAAACATTTATCATTAGTTGGAGCATATATGTATGTACGAATAAAACTTGTGGACTGAGTCTGGGAGACAGCAGCACAAATATCGTCATATATAGATTCCATTGACTAATGGATGACATGATAAATTCTTGACCCAGGTTGTAAATCGCATGGGAAACGGCGGCATTTTCTTTAATTGTTGCTGCGAGCTTGCCTAACGTTGTCTCCATCAAACAGATGCAATTTCTGCTGACCTGTTACCGTCGTGTAAATATCATATAATAAACTTAGAAAAAATTACTATCATTTCTGATGCAGAGGTTCACCTCGAAGTTGTTTTTTCATTAATAACCGTTTGACACGTGGCAGATTTTGCGATGGGAACAAAAAGTAATGTTTGAGTTAAGTATTGCAAAGTTTATAGTTTTAATCATGTGTTATATATGTATGTATGAACCGAAATTTAAACGTAATCATTGGAATTATATCATTAAAAGTGATTTACCTCTTATTTTGTTTGAATAAAACTAGCATCTTAAAATAATTAGGTGATTATGAAGTTGAATATAGTGTATATTCGTTACAATATAATTTTCATTATGCATGTGGGAAATATTAGGAATTCCCTCAATATGTTCTCGTCCGTCAAAGCTGACGTGTTCCAGTTCATAATTTTTGTGCACTGGAAGTGATCATTTTGCTCTGAGTCTCTGATCTAAAAATTCTAATTCACTTGCGGAAGTGGGAAATAAATCAAGAAATGAGAGTCTTAGCAGTAACGCGTATGTGTGTATATTTCTGGTCTGCGAATTTATTAATTACTTTTTTAGGTGACATTTCATCATTTCTTAATTTATGTAGTTGTAAGAACTTGGAAGTTTATAGCATTTAGACCCTCATTTACCTTATACATGTTTTTTGCACTAAGCTCTATGTCCAGAGCAAAAATCTGTTCTTGCTGAGTTGTTTGTTTGCGAATGAGACTTCTCTCTGTGTTCTGATTGATCATTTTTAGTCATGAATTTATCTTTCTAACACTGCAGAGTAAGCTATGCAGGACCAACATTATGATATCCCTTGTTTCGATTATCAATCTGAAGTGCTTCTTAATAGTTAAATCAAATTTGTACCTAGTTTCTCTCCTGATAATTTAGTTAATAAGTGAGAAACATGGTCAGTATCCAGGTCTAAATGTTTCCCGAATAGTTATATGACCATTCTCATATATGGCTTCTGCTTTCAGTCCTGCTCGTTGTAGTACGAGGTTTCTAAACACCGAGCACATGCCATCAGGAGCTCTGGCACATCCTAATAAAAGAACACATACCATGTGTATTTCACTAAATAAAATCGCTAACAACGATAAATTAAAACTTCTATGATCATGTTACATCACTTTAGACCTTTGTATTTTTAATTTCTATGCTTTCAAGATCATTGGCTAGTGGAATGGTTATTGGTCGTGATCACAGAAAGTTTCGAAGCAAAATTAAATTTTCCTCTTGGAATGGTCACTGCATTGACGGCTTTCGCATGTCGCCTCCCTCCCACGGATCTACGGGAGAAAAAAGCCATTGCGCCTTGCCGTAGTCGGGCTTCGAGCTTTCCCACAATTCTCTGTTCACCCTGGCTACTTTTTTCAAGTTCACATCCTGGCCGTGAATACTTTTTGCCTTGGTTAGGCTCATCACACAAAAAGCAGTAAGCAAAAAAACCTTTCTTATCGTCGTGCGGTCGGAAGGAACCGTCCTGTTAATTATATCGGCGGTATTGCATCGATAGGCTTTGCTCGTGTTTGTTTTTTGTTTCCAGTAATCATGATCTTGGTGATCAAAATATGGTGCTGTTGCACTTCATATATTTTTATTTAATTCATGTTGTTTACTTCTCGTTTTAAGTATACGTTTCAAAGTTTCATGTCAAATCTTGATCCCCTAATACGCATCATGTTGAATTTACGATCCTAAATGTTGAGGTCTGATCATTTTTCAGTGTACAAGCGTTCCATTTCGAACAATTGTCATTTTTTTATTCGTCAGTACTTTCATGATAATACGCTTAGGATTTCGCTGCTCCTTCTAAATAGACAGCTTAATTGGGCAAGTCACGCTGCAATAAAAGAGTTTGTATGTATGGAGAAGAACTGTAGCTCACCGGAACGTCAAAGTATAGAGGCTTCTCGAAGCATTTCCATTTCAAAGGCACGCACTAAAACAAGTGAAGGCATCTCTACGAGAGCCACTTTACTTTCTCTGGCAACTTTTGCTTCTCCAACTCCTTGGATGTTCCACTTTTGTATTTACTAATTCTTGATGACCGTGGAAATTAGGAAACCCCTAAAACTGATCCCACAAAGCTTATCTGAACGCCGAATTCATGCGAGCTCAAAAGCTTGCTCTCTTTTGTGTGCCACTTCCCTCTTCCGTCCTCCGTAACTTTTTCCACAAGCTCCACTTTTCACTCCGCCTATCTTTGCTTTTCCATCTCCGTGGAGGATTTTTCTAGTCTCAACTTGGCATTCATTTTACCTAAGATTTTTTGGCGCGATCCTCCTGCTGAAGATTCTCAAATGGCATCGTCGAAGTAGCCCATTTTTCGTCAAGAGTTTTTCGTCAAATATTTTCGCTGGGCACTTTTAGTTAAGTCCTTTTTGTCTGTGGAAGCAGCTAGGCGGGCTTTGCAAGAGAATTTTTGCTGGAGTTGCGCTGCTGGAAGAATTCTAATATTCGTGTGCGAGACAGGTTTGAAACATGAATGTGAAGCTTGACTCTACAGGCCAGACGTATGTCAGTTCATTCATTGTAGAGCTACTAGAGTAAACGTTTGCTGTAACCGTTACATGCACTTTCCATCGTTTAGAGAATAAATTTGTACTCATTTATGGAGCAATCAAATTTAAGACTAGAACGATAAATTCTTGAAAACAAGTACTTTAAACTAGCTTTTTAATAAATGTTTTGCTACAAAATTGCGCAATGAATAATTTTAGTTTTTATTAGATATTTATGGTTTATTTATAGACTGGGATTTCTACATACCTCACTCTTTCAGTCTTTGTTGCTACGGATCAATGTACCAAAGCACCACATTTATGTCGTATTAATCACATTCATGGTAGAAATATTTCTAAAATGAAACATTAAAATAAAGTGGAACGTACATGATGGAGAAAATTCTGCAAACTCCAAGGTGAGCAGTCGAGATGGATGAAAATGCTACGTAATGAAGTAACATATTGACGTGCGGTTCAAACAACAGGCACTTAGTAGTGACGAGAACTAAATGTGCGAAAAATAAGAGGCAGATGAACGAAAGGGAGATCAGAAGGGAAACAGCACTTGAGGATGTAAGCGGGAAAGGTATCGCTAAAAACGAAGTTACGAGGCGAAAAAGCTAGAGACTTTTAAATACTTTTCAGCTTAATGTTGGTGTCGTACATTTCTCCAGATACCGGATTAAAAATTTGCTTGATATTTGCTTGAGACTCAAATTGTGTTGTTGTGGAAAACACCAGGATAGAGAACTCGATGAGACACTTTCTGGAGTACTGTATGCAAAATAAATGCTAAGTTCCGCGAACTCGAACAGCATCAAACTGTGCTCAAAATAAGGTTGCATATGAGAACTGTGATTTCAGGGGTGATTTGAGGTGTGGGATAACATTTTTGCTGTACACGTGTGGAACTTATTTTCGTACATAAGCGATTTTAGAAATGTGATTTATTTGCGCATTTGTTATTAAAAATCAGATTAAGCATAAATAAGGCTAGGCCGTTTCCGTTTACGTGACCCAAATGAAAAATGTATAATTACTCAATTCATGGACAAAGAGATAATATGTGAGCAGTTTGGCAAGAAGCGGTTGTACACGGTCAGGCAAAAGGATCTGACACATTTAACGTACAAATTTAACCTACAAATGTGTCAGATCATTTTGCCTGACCCTGTATAACTAACGTGCCGAGTCGTGGTTAGGGTGCAGAGTACTGGCATTGTTCGAGTCGTGGAAATACCAGTACTCCAGACTTTTATTTCTAAAGGAAATTTGTTTGTTTTGCTTACAATATAATTGCAAATGAAAGAAGGCTCTAGGAACGATGAGTATTTATGAATAGTAATGACAAGTCTTGTAAATTTGTCGTTTCTAGTTAACTATTGCCCGAGCTTAGCTGTCTCGACTGAGGATGATACTACATTAAAGTCTTATAACTTAGTTATTTAGTGACAGTTTTCTTCTGTACCCCACTCATAATGCTTTAACTGATTTCTTAGGCTTGAGAACTTTCTCTTGGATGGAGAATTAAAGATAGATTTTAAATTATGATGTCTGTCCGGGTATGAAATACGCGAGTCATTGTTAAAAATTTCTCTCTGCATCAAGAGGACATAGTCTTCACAATTTACAATGTGTGATGTAAATGCAGAATAACATAAGAAAATGCTGAGCATCAAATCCAAAACAATCCCCGACCAGCGTCCGTACCAAACACTGCTTGAATTCTCGCTGAAATGGAGAGTGTACAGAATGCTGTAGTTTCTTGCACCTTGTTCAGATTCAGTCGGAGATGGTGAAAGTGGATAAAGTGTGCGAACCCTGTTCTCCAGATAGTGAAATCCAGTGGCAGGGGCTGCCACTACCAGAAGGGATAAGATATCCAGTGGTGCTAACCCAAGTATTGCTGGTTTGCTCCTTGGGGAATCCTATCATCTTATGAAGATGCGTTAGTGTAGGGACCCATTTTAATCTATGCAATTCTACACGGTTTTAGATGAACCTTCTTTCTCTAAATGTTATTGTCATGGACTATACTTAACCATACAGATGATGGCGTGCAAAGCGCCTCAATAGAGTAGTCCTGCTGGAACTAAACCATGACAATCTGATACTATTAGCGCGAATATTCTTTGCCGGCGGCTTCATTCGATACTCTCCTCTCCATTCCTAGTCTTTCTGTAGCTTCCTCCATGAAATTTTGCCGAAACAAGATTTTGTGGATAAGCTTTAGCTCTCAATATTACAGCTATTTTCTTATTCACTGTTACAACCATCGTTTGTGATCGTCTCTGCCACTTCGTTCGTACCTCTCCTACGGTCGTATTTTTCAGATGATGTTTCTTCAGTAGCGCTACATGTAGTCACAACTTTTTAAATTGTTCTTCTTGAGACACTGAACTTACTGAACGCAATAGTTATACAAGCGTCAACAACAGTAGTTCTCAAACCTTTCATATTATTTTACATGGCGGTCCCCTACAACATACAATTTCAAATTGGGGTCCCCTGAAAGGATCAATGTATGTTATAAGAAATGTACTATATATATATAGTACATGTACTATAAAATGTACTATATAATAAATATAGTCTCGCGGTCCCTCTTGAAACCCTTCGCGGTCTCCACTTTGAGAACTACTTGTCTATAAGATCGACACTCGAAACAATTGCCTTCTTTGACGTTGGGATTGATTTACTATCGTCTTGTATTTACGGTATTCAAAGAGCAACTGCAACCCTTTATTTGCTTACCAGGACCTATACTGCGTACAGGAAACACAACTATAGTTCACTAATTATTTTTTCAAGTTTTAGAATTAGCAATCATGACGTCTTCGTTTTATGCACAAGTTCATAGATACGCAAGCATCTGTATATCCTGTTTTGTATTTGGGAAATGAATTATAGCTTTTAGTGTGTTCAGTCTCGAATTGAGTATGCATGGGAAGATGTAAATGATAAAAGTGTGCAAGATTCATTGAAATAACTTCGTCCGATATCCCTATTGAGTATAAATATATCGTAAGAGTTGACACAAATAGTCGCCTATAGAATATTTTCTTAAATGTTGAACATTCATGGCATCCTTTTCATCAAATACTACTTTTGATTGTAAGCTCTGTTCATTTGAGAACGCATCTTGTATTTACGTTCAAGTTTAACATTTCCTTTAGGTTTAGCCACGAATACATGACGAGCTATCGTCCCCCCGGCTTTGCCTTCATTTTACAAGAACGATTGAGCAATTGCAAGGATTCCTCGTCTGCATCTCCTTTCCCTCGATTTGCTTCCATTAATTCTGCTTATTGAGGAGGGATTCCATAATGTCTGAGGTGCTTCTTTCAGCGGCACTGGCATTTTAAGCTCAGCATATTGCGGTTTGTGCATTCGCTGTTTACGTCGTATTTACGCTTCGGTGTTGGCGCTTTCGTTTCAAAGGAAGATTCGTATTAGAAACTCTCTGAGTCAAAGCTGCGCACCCTCTCTCGTTTTAAGCAAATATCAACGACGACCGAACATGTTGTGCGCGTCTTTTGATTATCAGCAGCAACTGCTTGTTGGGTTTGGTTTGATGTTGTTTTATTTGCGTCTATTGAGATGTGAGCGTCCCCCTTCAGAGCTCGGTCTCTATGCATATTAGTGCACTAGAGGCAATACCTTCATTAGTTGCCATTTGTTCCACATCACGCATTTCTCTTTCACTCTTGACTTTTGTGAGGGGTGCAGGTTGCCTCAAACATTGATAGCTTGGTTTCCGCTTAATTAGAAATGAGTTTTGTGTCAGTTTCTCAGGTACACAATTACATTGAGTTACAAGGAGTCCGACATCTTGAGAGACATCTCTAGCAGATCTTCCCTTTTCCACACTCACTGAACTACCAGAATAATTACCATCTTCAGTCTCACTGCAGGGTGAGCTGCATGCGCAGTGGTCTGGAGTCAATTTTAATGATTTCAGATGATTTGTTTAAGTTTAATGAAAGTCATTGCTGTTGGCATACTGCAGAATGTTGAATACTTCACAATTATTGAAATTTTCATGATCAAATATTTTGAAAGCTCGAGTGCATTTATAAAGAGACTATGGGTATAACGAACTTGTACAATATTCATTTTGCCACAATCTATATGAGTTGTTCTGAGCAGTGCTAAAAATAAGCAATAAAAGAAAAATTATAGTCATTTAGAAATAAACTATTCAAATATTGAAGTCATGTAGACTCGAGATTATTATTGTATGAGTTGAGAATATTACGGAGAACAAAATGCCTCTTATTACCGAGTGGTCTCTAAAGTCCTGAGATTCTTCTTCCATTGCGCATTAATTTCCACACGCTGCCAGCAGCGACGTTGCTCTGGAGGTGGCGGGCCCCAGCCCTCGGCCATGAAGACGTCGCGTTCATGAGTAACTTCTGTTATTTCGTTTAAAGCCTTCTAGAGATCAATAAATATGTATCAATTATTTCACTGGTGAACTGATATCCCATGGTTGAGAAAGTTTAATAAAAAAATAAACAGTTTTAAATTAAAATTTTGTGCAAAATTACACACACTAGGAAATTTAACCCGGGCTTCAACTCACGAAAAAGTGTTGTAGAACATTTTTTTTCAAGAGAATTTGATGCAATGACTGAATATGAAATGAAAAAGTATGTATAACATTTATCTCGCTGAGATTCTTGTTTGGAACTCAATTCTTGATTCAATTTAAAATTTTGGGGTTTCTTGTTTCTTGGTTTTAAAAATATTTTAGCTTACACACTAATGTCACACTAGTGTTTCAAACTTACATTTCTTTTGTTTCGAAGTTATTGGCGTGCATAAAACTTTGTCATTCATTTATGGCTTCCAGGTCAATGATGAGAACTGATGTGTGTGTGAATTAAATTAAAAAATTTGACGTAATATTCACAAATGCTGACATTGTCCCTTCCAATAAACTTTCTAATTTTCCCTGCTCCAATTGAAATATTTTAATAGATGGTTTTATCATAGCTAAATCGAGTAATAAACTGTATGTTGAAACATGCATGCAACAGTCAGTAACCCATTCTATGTGCTGGCAGGTGGCATTAAACGATATATTACAATAACATTATGATAAATTATAATTGCATTTAATAAAAATTTCTCTTATTGTACCAAGTTTATACTAGTATTTCCTACCTGGTTGTGCTGTATGATGTAGTTGTATGAGAGTATTTCAATGCGAGAAGAAACTTACTTCTCTATCATCTGAGATTTTGCTGTTGTATTAAGATATAGGTGCGAGACTACGTTGCTGACGCCTAACGTTCAATTGAAACTCAGCAACTGACCTGGGAAATGAAACTAATATTCGCCAGTGGACGACTAGCTTACTAGGCTCCTAATACCACTAGGCCAGAAGAGACCTAATCTTTATCTAAAGCACAAGTTGTTGTTTCACTTATATGTAGTTCTTTGATCATTACCGTCAGCTTCCAGAACCTGAACTACCTTACGAATTAAACTGGACGTCAAGAGTAATTGAATTACTTTATGTTTAACTTTTCCTACCGTTGGTTCTCACGTTGTGGTTATATGGCATTGTGCCACGTCAATTTTTCTTGAATTGCAAGAAAAAAATGACGCAATATGCTGTTGGAGACATTTAATACAAATCCTGGTGTTCAGGCTTGCCTCAAGTATTCTTTTTTTCAAGATACTTCAGAATCTAACGCATCAAAAATCTTCGAAGGCTCTTTGCAGAGATGTTTAATGTAACACTTCAAATACGGAGGTTATTCTGGAAAACTACTTTTGTGCAGAAGTTCTCAATTGTTCAACAAGTTTGCGTTATTAGTCGTGATCAAAATCTCTGCACCGCCGCCTTTCCGATCACAGGACTTCGGAATGAAGAGAAACAAAACCAAACTATACTGCTGTGACAGTTTTGGTGAACTTATACCAGGTGGAGAGAACTATTAATGCACCTATAGGGGAACACACCGCAATATGCGGCTTGCATGAAGGTTCACAGGCGATACATAATTTTTTTTTTAAATACGTGTATTCAATATGTGACACTCTAAGCTTGATTCTGCAGCAACGCGGTGCAGGTCTTCTGAGGGAACAGGTATTAACTTTAAAAGCGTGTGAATGAGTGAATTTAATGTAGTTATGACGTCAGTAGTAAAAGCTGACATTTTGCTGACCTACCTCAAGGATACATGCAAGTTTTTCATATGAGAGAACGAGACTCAATACTTATGCCCGCTCGAATATGTCATAAGAATTATGCTCTTATGATGCGTATTTTCCCGCAAAATATATCTGTAATTCTTGTACCTTTAAGTGGAAATAATCACTTTGAGATACGATGCAAATATTCCGTACCTGATTACTAAATTTAATTTTTTTCTCAGTTTTGAATATCACAGCAGTCAAGTGAGTCTCATAAATCATTTGCTAGTTGCTAGTACCTCGTTTCCACTAAATATACCTCCCTTGCTATGATGAAATTGTCGTGAATGATGTGCTCAAACACGTGTTCCCAATAGGTTGATGGAATTATGAGCGGTTACTAATGAATCATATGAATCAGACCTGCCGACTCACTCTGGAAATAGGATCAATGAAATCAATACTCTTGTACATAGGATACAATAATGTAACTCTGACGAGTCCATTAAGCCTGAGAACAGTCTCGTATTCAGTTGTACAAACACATAATGTCATGAAGCACTCACCTTCGATATCTAACTGTACACACCTCTTTTAAGTCTTGTTTTATTATACTCGTAATTTCCTTCATTGGAGATCATGTCTTCCCTATGGATGATTCAGGACCTGTTACTCGCCTTCTCCTAAATGAGACACGAGTGTTTACTGTGCACGTATATTGTTTAATGTATTTGTAAGTCATCTAAAATTTATAAATTGAAATTCGCTATTGGCGAGTAGTACGTGGCACCATCAGTGATTGATGTAAAAAGAGATTATGCTCCTCATTGTGTCCTATAACCACAGCATAGGCTTCATTCTTTGTTCGTCAAAAAATGTTCATGAATGTGACAAATGTGTTCACTTTTTTAGATGGTCTGTGAATTTAGTATTCCATTTTTCATTCATATGTGATTTAAAAACGACTGAATTAAATACTTAAATTGACAGTGTTACAAATTATGATCCGAAAACAAGAACTAAAGCTTTACTTGAAAATGTGTGGCGTAAATAAAGTAATTGGGTCTATAGAAAGGAGACTAATATATTGAAGGTGTTTTACAAAGTAAAACTATGATGGATTTTAGGACTTTTCAAAACTTAAGACATTGAGAAGAAACATCGGATAAAAAAGTTAGATAAACATTAGAATCATACACTACATTCCATATTCACACTCAGATGCCAGTGCCAACTAAAACCAATGAGATTTCAATGTTATTACTTTGTATGTTACTGAGTCCCATTATGTAAGCATCAAACTAAACAGGATAGAATGAATTCAGAAATATGGTCTACTCAATCTCACACAAGCTTTAATTGTTGGTTACTCACAAACTAGGAAAAAGTTCTAAATCGTAATTTAATTTACATCCCGTTTCATTAGGTAATAAATCCTGGATGATATAAACAAAAGGTGTGAAAACTTCTTTGAGAATAAGGAATATTTTTTTCCGCAAGTTTTGTACATTTTTTTAAGGCCGAGGCAGCCTGGGTTGAACTGAACGTGAAGAAATAATCTCATAATTCAGCACCCAGACCGCCTTGTCTGGATAACACTCTCCTTACCAGGTGCATGTTGCGTATAGAATGTCAAGATAGAATTCAGTCCCTCATGTGAACCTAGCATAGCTGAATGACTTACGTAGAGGTCTAAGCCTGCGCAGT
This sequence comes from Trinorchestia longiramus, assembly GCA_006783055.1. Taxonomy (NCBI): domain Eukaryota; kingdom Metazoa; phylum Arthropoda; class Malacostraca; order Amphipoda; family Talitridae; genus Trinorchestia; species Trinorchestia longiramus. Next base: position 128,786 of record VCRD01001058.1, on the reverse strand, counting down.
CTGATTTGAACTTATCGCAACGAATGCTCAGCATAGAACATCTAGATCAGTGGTTCGACAACTGAGGTCCGTGATCATCCAATGGTCCGCGTCGAGGTTCCAGGGAGACCGTGGAGGGGTCACTTACTGAGGTTTATAACGATATGCAGCCGTTGTCCCACTTTGTCTTTTTTCTTGGGGATATTTTTCTAAATAATTCTGGTTATACATTGGGTTCTTTATTATCTTGAAAATTACTTTTGTGCTGATTGTAGTTGATTTAAAGAGTCCGTGAATTATCAGAGAAATTACAAAGATACCGCCACACAAGAAGTGCTAAAAAAATTGAGAACCATTGGCTTAGATCGATATGAAAATGCGTGTAAGAACTCACCACAAAAGAATGTTTGGCATCGAAGGCGAGGTCGCTAGCTGGCAACTTCATTAGGACAAGTCGAGGGCAGCAGGACTGCTTTCGTAGCGTCGAGTAGCTAAACTTTGGTCAGAGCTTCAGTAGTAAAAGAGCCTCCCTCGTCCTGCGCAACTATGCTGCAACGAAAATAAAATTCCACTTCGGTCAGCAAAACTTCCACAGCTTCCGTAGCTGCATCTTCACTTCTGAGAGTTGTCTGAGAATGCCTACGGCTGAAAATGAAACTAGTTTCAACGGGAAATGCTTGCATGAGAAACAAATTCATCGTCGAATACATATTTTGTGTTTCATTCGTGGCATCGAAGCGTTTCAGTCTTTTACTTAATAATTCCCCAAGTAAATAAAATTAACCGTGTTCTTATAGCTAAAAATTGAATTCGTACATGAATTCATGTATTTATTTGAAATTCATATCCTCCTTTCTACAACTACTATACTCTATTGACATGGAACTCGCTTACCTTTTTCCTTAGGCAAAAGTATGAAGAATACCGGTTTTGACTCCTGAAAATCTTCCCTACCATTGAGTCGCCTAATTTCTGGGAGATTTCTACTAATAAGGTGAGGGTTCTCTTCAAAAACTCGGCCCGCTCTTCTTTCAGAAGTCGATGGTGTTTTGTTAAGTCATGAGAGAAATGTGTCGCGGCCAAGTATGTCTTTGGATCCCGCCATTGGGCATTGTAAGGGCCGCACACTAAACTTCCTCTTGTAAATCGAGTGCCCTGGTCCGAAAAGTGTGCATTCCTGGCAGTTGAGTGGCGTGACAATGTTAGGAACCGACGTAGCATCATCTTACACCGTCATTAAGCTCTCCTAAAATACAGAAACTCTACACTCACGATGTCAGTTGCTAGCTTTGGAAGCTAGTCTGTGCCTTGGTCGAAATGAACGTCCTCCTAGACTAGTATTTAGGAATGTACTTAGTTCGTACACTGATTATTCATCAGCAATATATATATATATATATATATATATATATATATATATATATATATATATATATATATATATATATATATATATATATATACATGTATATATGTATATATAAACCTACTACTTAAATTTTTAATAATTTACATAATCTGCATGAATGATTTGATTATTTTCCAATTTAAATTGTTTATTCAAAGTGGTCAACATTTTGTCGACGAAATATTATTTTGCAGAATAGGTCCCAATTTTGCCTTTGTATACATTGAAAATATCTTCATCAAAATATTACGAAAGGTTTTGTAACTAGACCATCATTAATGTCAATTTCCATCCTTTAAATTATACTCCCGAAAATAATAACTGAAGAAGCAAGTGACACTAATTACGTTTTTAGTGCTAGAAATCAACAGTGTAAATTCGCGTAACGTAGACAAGACCAGTTTATTTTACAGAAACTCGGAGCTTGTATCACACGTATTTCCTACGCCGTACAAAGGAGCTTCGAACATTTTTGAGGAACATTTTCTTCAAAGATGAATACAGCTCAGACAGTTTTTATCATCATCGTTAGTTATGCACAATTTTCACAAATGTTTACCAACCAACAAAAGTTGTACGTTAATATATCAGAACTGTTTACCGATAAACAGTAGAAATAATGTAAAACTTTCTTGAATATCGAAGAAACTATAAACTGAAACGATCTGTACAAGCGAGGCCAAATGAGCATGCAGGACTGGAGCTCCAAGCCTAAGCAGAAGACCAAAGCATGGCCATAATGGTAGGGCAACACGTCAGCTGCGTGTCATTGATTTCAAATCAATGAAGCAGCAAGAACCGCGACTGCTCCGGCCAGCCACTTCTTCTGCAACACGATAACCTATGTAGATCTCTTTGCTCTGAACTCACACAGAGTTTGGTGGAATGGTCGAAGATTGGAGACGAGTTAATAAATTATTTTAATATCTAGGATTCGTGTTGCAGGCGAATATTTACGAGTTGAAATTGTATGATTCATATTAGAATCGCTAAAAGTTGTTGAAAATTTTTTACTTTCTTGAATAAACAAAATATTGATCGTTCAATTATACTATATTATGTAGTCACAGTACTAACTCTTGAAACAAATGGTTTTGACTTATTAAGGAGAGTAATTATTTTCAGTTTGTGCCTTTATTACTGAGTCAATATAGTGAGCGTACCTCAAAGTCAGTAAGTCATTTTTCAATTCAAAATTGATTGCCATCACTAAACATAACATACGTTGTCATTCTTGTGCATGCGTTTTAAATAACACAAAAATATATTATTCGGTACCCTACAAGCTTACGAAATGGCTAAGACACGGACTAAGCTCAATAGAAAATTATCCTGATTACGTTACTTACATCGGTTCCTGAACTGATCGCTCATAAGAATTATTGAAGGTTTGTAGTTCAATCCGACGTAGAGCTCGTGCTCAAGAGTGCTTTTTCTTCAGAAGTTACTGATATTTAAAATCGCCTTGCATGACAGCCCATTTAAAAATTTCCAGCAGAATTTGATTTATCTGACACGAAAGATGCGAAACCAATAGTGTTCAGCCATGCGACTACGAAAAAAGGCAAATACACGCATAGACAGACGGAGAGCCAAGTATCGGACACTTCAATTGCAAAACCATTGATTAGAGAATTTTCATCATGAGGTGACGTTGACTCTTGTAAAAAAATAACTACTTATAAGGTAGGATTCTTTACGGAGGAATAATATAACTAAGGTATATATCACCTTGTGCTCTACAAAGACTTCGCTCTAAAGAGGTTGCGATCTTTATCAGGTTCAGCAACGTTTAGGGATACCTGTTTTGGGCTCCATTTTATTATTGCTCAGGAATTACCGAGCACTCTTTGCTCTATCATCCGTCGTCGCGTGTTAGTCAATGACTTCACGTCAAACCTGCATTTTACAACTGTACTTTCATCTCTGTATGTTCTTGTTAACTGTGTCTCTGGATTCATCGCGAGACTACTCCATCAAATTTTTGTTGATCAGAGGTGAAAAAATTTTACGTTCTCTGAAACACGGAAATTTTTCGGCATCGAATCCTTTTTTTGCAAAAGGATTCCATGGGTGACCCAGCGTTCCAAATTACTCCCTGTGCCGCCAACAAGCTCCATTTCTGCTGTTTCGTACCCTCAACCCACGCTCACGCCAGTTTTCATTGCTGGGCTTGCAGAATTTCCGTATATAAGCTATTCTAGCAATTAGATTTTCGGAGCTCCCAATGGAATACTACAAGTTATATAAAAAAGTTATTGACCTGCTCCAAAACTCCTTGTCATCAGCACCAGGTTTGCGCTTAGCATTATTGGATTACGACATCACAGTAAATTCACTTGCTGAATAGATGTAACATTATCGTTAATTTAACTCCTCATTGTCTCTACGAGTGCGGGGTTTCAGTTTTCAATGCTGTTAACTAATATTAAAACTGAATTAGTCATGGGTTTATCACGTAAAATCTCAGTAATTTCACTGGTGTCATGTGTTCGTACAACACTTGTAAGTGTGCGGATTTAATAGCGCAGTACTAAGGACGCTTACTTGCTGCTGGAAGGAACCGCTTTGTTTTGACTTCAGGTAGGAAATTAAAAATAACTTTTAGCCGAGAGTAGGCTTGACAGGGCAGCTCCTTGGTACACTAAGGCAGAGCAGTGATGGTCTTCGCTTGGATAATTTTACAGTATATATTTGTTATCGAAAGTGAACATGTGGAGTTACCATCGTAATAATAATCAAGCTACGTGTATTTGGTGATCAGAATATGAGGTAATTTTTGTTGAAAATGAAGAACAGTTTATATTTTTTATGAAATTGCTTCTGGTCCATCAGAAATCTTATTTTTCACCATTTTTTGCAAGGTTAGCTGTCGAACGTATTTAGTACGTTTTAAAAATTAGATATTGTTGGATATATAGCAGGGATGTAGTTCACTTATTCAGTTATGTTCAGTATGTAGTATTCGTACATTGTATAGTTATTTGAAATGTTGGGCTACGTGAACATGAACCTTCAAAAAGCTGAATATAAATGTAACTGGGATCTTTTCTGGACGTTCATAAAACAGATTAGATCCAATTGGCACGAACGCTTGAATGGAAGCAAAGCTATAACCTGATAAAGAGCAATGGAGCCTAATCAAAATCATAGTATCTTACTGTCGTCCAAGTGGCTTCATATGCCTTCGTTAACAATCAAAGATATTTTTGAATAGATTGGCAGCTTTTACGCAGTATTTCGGTACGCATGGAGCCTCGTACTAAAACTTTAACGTGTTTTGATAACGAAACCTCAGTATCCTTTTAATACTGAACATTTAAGAGTGAGTAATATAACATGTATTCACAGTGACAAAATTCTAAGTGATTTCTGACTTCATGCGTTCAAGTGTACGTGGAGGAAGTGCAAGACTGTACGAGTTTTGTTTCTTATAGGTATTGTTGCTCTGAAATTTCAAGGTGAAAATGCAATTATTTACCTGAGAGTAGTTCGTTGTTAGAATGATACACAAAATTAATGAAATATTTCACAGAAGTGCACACACTGCGCTACAACAGCCAGACTCCTCGAGGCGGCTGTCACTTTAGGTATGCTAAGCAGGCTGCGGATCCTTTATTTGGAGAGAGCGTAGTGTGGTGTGGGCGAGAGGCCTGGCAGTAGAGGCGGCAGTAAACTGAGGTGCTAAAGGTGCTTGTGGCCGCACCGTGGTGACACTTGAGGCTTGCTCCGAGTCTGCGGTAACTCACGTACACGGACTCGCTAAGATAGGCTTGGCCGCCACAATGTCTTGTGGGGGTACCTGCAGAGATGCATTTGGGCGCATTGGATTGCTTACAAAACTCAGTCGGAGGATGTATTTGTGGTGATAGCATTCACTGTGCAGAAATGTTTTCACCCAAGCGACGTGAAGACAGAATTAAAGCCTAAAAAAAGATAGTTGTGTTGTACTGGTTGAATCAAGTTATTTAATACTTCTACTTTTGAATAACAGAAACTTTCCTACAGCCCACGAATTTAACTCATTTGTAGCTAGCAGGATCAAATGTTGATGATGATTTGGCCTGTATGACGTGCTGAGATCAGCCATCACTATTGAGAACGAGTAAACAAATTGAGGAAAGCCCCACTTAAAGTATGACATTTCCTTTGCTTCTATTATATTATTTTCTGTTAACATGTAGGTGAAGATTGTCAATATATATTGAACAACAACCAAGACACAGTATTTCATACGTGTTGATCCAGATTACAAATTAATCAGGCATACTTACCTTCGCTCCATGCTTCATTTCTCGTAGATCTGAGAATAGTGCTATATGTTAAATTTTGTTACGTTGCTGCTGTGCAGTTCCCATTAGTTCAGTCATTCGAGCTGTTGTGCAGTCATCAGATAAGCTATGAATGCTTAACGTAAAGGACAGATGAGGCTTGGTGCTGACAAAAGCCTTAGGGCGCCTGCAGGCTGACCAGTTAGGCGCACGGCATTATTCCCTCATTAGGACTGGAGGGGTCGCTGCTGTTGCTGCTATTGTTGCTACTGTTTTTGGTGCTGCTGCTATTACAGCTACTGTTGTTTCTGCAGCATCAGTTGTGTTGCTGTTCCTGTTAACTAGTTGATTTCTTCTAATGCTGCTTTAGCGATTTCTGGTATTTGTTGGTTCATCATTCTGCTCCACCGCTATCACTACTGCAGCTGCTCTGTTGTGTGTTCGCTGTCAGCTACTGCCTCTCGCATGCTTCATCTGTAGCTTCATCCGCTGTTGCCTCAGCCTTCCATTAGCGGCTCGTCCACAGTGGTGTTCGAGGTGCCTTGTGAACGAAAAATTACTAGCGATGATTTATGTGACGCCAAGTAAAAAGTTTTATCTCACCATAGAAACTTCGTTTCTTGTAACCTTTCTCGTGTAACTGAAAGTAGTGAATTTGATCGTGGGCACCACTAAGAAATTCCTAGCTACAAGTTCTGAAAACTTTTTGAATACTATTTGTACCTTTCAAAATAATGCATAATGTAATTGTTACTAAAAAAGTTGGATCGCATGTCGCGTACTCCAGCTTCCCAAGTTTTCTTGCTTCGGAGTAAGCTGAAATGTACATGCAATGCAAATATTTTTCTAACGATTGATTTCTTTACGGGAAATAACTTTCAAAAAATTTATAACATCAGTTACCATGGTTGCACAATTTGTATATTAGAACTAAAACCCTCTAACTTGACTAAGGGTTCTTCTACAGATATCTGATTTGAAAAACATGCTGCAACACACAGACGTTGGGTAAAATTGTTGATAAAATGCCTTCCATAACTTTTCCAGAAGAAACCCAGTAGTAACAACAGTGGTAGGTGTACAAAACATAAGAAAATTATTCTGAGAGATCATAATACTTAACTTAATACATAAATCAGAAATTTGGGGCATTTCTAAGGACTTTGTTGAGTGCAGCGTAGCTTGGGCAGCTAGTGACGCCGCTCAATGCAGACCCCCGTGACAAAGAGCGAGGAGCACCGCACTACCATGGGAAAGTAAATACGAGCAAAATACAGGCCTCTGGTTGCCGTCACATGGGAAACTTGCTTCCAAAAATCGATATGTTCTTCAGGGCAAAAAATGACGCCACCGAATGGAAACACGCGACCCTGTCGCTCGTGGAGGATGCGACGCAAGTCTTAGCAGTTCAAAGGCACCAAGAAATATAATTAGAATATTTCAGTTTAAGTTAAAAAATCGTATCGGAAATTTATATACAAAGAAGGTTTGAGACCCTTACTGTTATCTGGACGACAGGAAGATTGGGAAAAGATACTTGCGAGTAGAGGAGGTCTTCTGAAACTCTAATATAAAGTTCTTATGCGCAATTATGACGCTTTTTGCATTATAGTCTCACGTGAGGATTGGAATAACCGGAAAGAAAAATTTTACGCGTTGCATTACAGTCAATTTATTATTCAGTTTCTCATAGCCACTGACTTGAATTTATAACAATATTCATTTAAGGAAATAATGTTTTTCGTAGTTAAAACATTGATCAGGTTTAAAATTGAAAGACAAAATCATTTCTGGAAGTGAACAGAAATCCATTCGCTGGCCGACTCCTATTCGGAGAATATTTTGAACCCTTGAAACGGAAAGTAGTCAGTTGACTGGTCACGAATATTAATCTATGATGTGAAAAAGTTTTGACGAATTATGGATGATAAACTAGGTCATTTATTTACAAATAACTAGTCTGAAAAAGAATTGCACTATATTTACTGGGTTTCCTGCAGATGGGACATTACCTGAACGGTTTGAAGTTTAACGCCCCGTGCATCTTACAAATATTTATTTTAACGTTTGAGGATATAATCAATTCTACTCTGTACAGTTCGTCTGTGAATGGACAAATGTTTTCAAATTCTACGGTTCACTGCTAAGAAAGAACAGACGTCGTTATGTGCTGCCGTCCCGAAATATTCCCTATAAAAAAAGGACTTCAAGCCTACTCGAACCGCTTCCAGACAACCATAGATCGTTCACCTTTCTCTACACTATAATTAAAAAGAGGTGAAAAGTGGAAAAAAGTAACTGATAGCACATTTTTTCAAAATAATTAAAAACATAAAAAATATCAATTAACTAAAATATGGCTTTTCACAAGCCTACTTGTTGCTGCACATAATGAATGTAGTTTCTCATATTGTAGTTTTGAAGTTACTCCGTAAACATAATATACACACTGAAATTTTTCAGACACTGACATGAGTGACTGACCCCTTGCATGACGGGCTACATGGCTGAACGTGGGGCTCTTTTTAGGGAGCATTTAGCCCTTTTCTTAGTTTTAAAAGAACGGTTACCCACGCTGGCCCTCATCAAAAGTCCTGGAGAAAAGCTGAAGCGAGAGCGACTAACGGTAGTAAATGGCGATCCATTTAAGTTATCCCGGGCAGCAAATCATTCAATCGATCACAGGCAAGCTGCTGCCTCTCGACAGAAGCTGCTGACGAAAATTGTTCCAATGGATTATAGTACTGCTCAGTCACGCTCTCTTGTGCCGTCTCTGTGTGAGCGCCTCAGGCTCTCCTGCCTCCAGAGGGGCTTGGTGTGCAGGAAAGTAGCGAGCTGCTCTCGTAGTTGCTGCCTCCTGGGAAGTATACGTAGCGTGTGTGATAGAAGTCTGGTTATTTTTGGTGATGTATAGGTTAGTAGGATCCAGAAGTCGCTGTGGGATAAGCACTGTGATAAAAAGAATAAAATAGGCTCCAGAGAAAATATTTGGTATAATTTCAGAAATTGCGCTATTATTAGTGCAGGGTAGAATACTGTTATTACAGTTTATTTAATCAAGGTCATACTTGAGAATCGGTTGTTAATGGTACAAATACTTTAATAGTTTATGGTTAAAACTATGATGCCCTATCTGAATCTTGAAATAATTATTGTCAAGATCTGCCACAGCAAAATGGTTTTTAGATAAGAAATATATGTTCTATGCATCCTGTATTAACTGTACGAAATAACATGATTTAGAATAAATACAGCAACAAATCTATGACAATTAATGATGCAATAAGTTGCGGCATGCTGTGACGGGGCAAGATGGAACTTAGAATCATTTTAAATAATAATGAATAGGGGTTGTGGATCATCATAAGACGTAATTAAGGTCTTGATGAAAAGATATTAATAATGAAAGCACCAACTGGAGTTTTATGTTATTGTGATTAAGTTCACAACTTTACGCTTGTATGTGATATTGATGAAGAGTAACGACAACATATGATTGAACTGCGGTGTCTATTGCACATATATACGTAGATGAATGTGTTGTAGAGTCCATATTAGAGTATCAGTCTAGGGACTGTGCCCGTTGTATAGTAAACATAGGTTTAATTAGGGTCCTATAATGGAATTCTTTGTTGGTGTACATGTGATTAAATTTCCAAAAAACAGTTAAACATTCTATTTTATAATTGAACATGTTATGCGAATTTTTTAAATTCGTAGTTAATATTGTTAAAAACAAGAAGTAATCCAACTGAAATCAGTGTCAAACTTATACATTCATTTTAGTCGAAAAATTAGATCGAAACTTCAATCTCGTCCAGAAACTTGCGATGTCGTATTTGGCCACTGAAAAACGATACAGCAGCGCTGATGACGAAGGAAGTTTTCCCCCACTGCTTCTCTGCACCTTCTCAGTTTCCACCTCGTAGCCGTCGTTAACATCCGACTCAAGAGTCTCAGCGTCTCCAGGTTGCAGTGCTTGGGCTCAGCCTGGGCCCAGTTGACCGTTACAACCTTACACTTCACGGTGCCAATGGGCCACAAGACTCCTCCCGTTGTGCTGCTCGCTGCATCAAATGGACCGAACCTCCTCCTCCTCCTCTTCTTCTTCTTCTCTCTCGTACGGCTCACGCAACTAGAGTCCCAACAGGAAAGTACGAGATGCCTCGCTCTCAGCAGGATGAGAAACTTTCATTAGGACAAAATCAGAAATGGGATTCGAAATAAAAGCAGTTAGTGCACTTGAATAAATTAAACGCTAGAAAATTAATTTTGAGATAATTTGAGCTTGAAAATTCATATAAGAAGTTAGGTATGTCATAACGTGTTAACGCTGTAGTTTAAAACTATATATGTATGTGTATACAGATTATGTGTATGCTATAACTTCAGCATCACCCTGCACTATTGCCGACATGTCAAGAACAACCTCGAGCTGGAGAGTGATAAGTGCATCGACGTATTTGATTTTTATATTTTACGACCTCTGAACACCTGCTTCTGTAGTTCAGTTAATTATGAGTAAGTTTTAAAATCAGACGCTGAAGGATTAGAAGATAGACGTACAGACTCAAGTGTTTAACAAATCGGTAATATATATATATATATATATATATATATATATATATATATATATATATATATATATATATATATATATATATATATATATATATATATA
>VCRD01001058.1:12747-118341 GCA_006783055.1 Trinorchestia longiramus | reverse complement strand
ATCCGGAATTCCCCTATCTTTCATTTTAAACGTTCTTTCCAATAACCTTGATGCTGTATATCCAACGCGAAATATTCCAACGTGAGAAAGCGAAATATTTTTTATTTATGTTTATTTGAAGTTCTAAATTCGTTTGCTCAAGTAAATTTTCATTCGTTGTTTTCAAGTGAATAAGCTTATATGTATATTTTTTCACTTAAATGCTAAGCAGTCATCCACTGAATACGGTAAGCAGGTGCGACGCTATTTCTGGGTCGTATATTACTTGTATAAGAGGATTGCTATGTTCATTTTAAGAATTACATATCCAATTATTTTCCCTGCTGATTGGCTGGCAAAAATTTTTACATTTTGTCCACTGTTGCCGTTCAAGTGATTGGGAAATGTAGGTTCTTTTTCACTATTTGAATGGGAGTGAACGACTTTACTTGAAATTTTTTTTACCCGGGTTTATAAAAATAAACTAAAGCCTAAAACGTTAAAATTAAGATTTTCTCTCTCAAGATTTTCTCTACCACAACTTTTATAAACATTTTATCGCTACAGCGCAGATAATTCTGTTCATTTGTATGAAGTTTGTAAGGGCATGAATAATTGGTCGGAGTCTTAAGTACGGTAGAGGGAATCAAGTCTAGTAATGTGATTCTCGTCCCCCGCTGTACGTTTCCGGCAGCACCACTCTGTGCGGTGCTCATGTGTTTGTCCCTCAGTAAAACAGCTGGATGCTAATGAGAGCCTCGCCTAAATCAGGACATGTTTCCTTGCAGTGGTGTAAATGATGCGGTGGAAGCAAAGACAAAGGTAATCAGAGAAAGTTGAAATTCCTTTCGATTACTTTATTCTGAAAAGTTCCATCGTATATATAACTTCAGATTGATAGAAATCGTTTAGATTCGAAAATGTGGCTAAATCTATGTCGACATCATTTTACAAAGGAAAATACCACTATTCTCATAACATTCATTCTTTAGGGTACACAGATAATTATTTAATGAATGCAGAAGAAAAGTTAAAGGAATAAACCATATTCTGCTAACGTATTCACATTGTCAGTAAATAATTTATAGAAAAGATCAACAAGATAAAATGAAGAACATTGTGGATAAACATGTATAAATGTCCACTGATTTTAAACTAAGAGAACGCTACAGTTAAAGTTGCGTCGTTAGTTTCTGTTGATCTTAAGAGTAAGACCCTGTAAAAATTTGAGCTGGGCGGTAGACTAGCTGGCTTCATGCAGGAACAATGACAAGAATGCTCTGAAAAAGCTAATTCTTCACGCAGCGATACTCAGAATAGAAACCAACAATGGTGCAAGCGAAGGAAGTACACTTTCTTTAGGTAGAGGCCTATCCGGAAGAAGAGGATCATCTGGAGAGTAAAAATGACCGACTTGGAAGGCGATGGTTCCTATATAAACTTCCACATGACGTCGCTACAGCACGAAATTCGATTTTGTGACCAATTCGTGAGTCGGAAAGAGAATCGCCAGTCATTGTACGTCAACTCTCAGACTTTTAGTGAGCACCTACGTAGAAACACAAAGTGAGACAGAAAAAATACTGTAGTGTGCTCCTGTTCGAAAACTTTCGTGAGTGGCAAGTTGAAATCATTTGATTAATTGCAGTATTAAAATGAGCAAGTACAATAAGCGATTACGTATACAACGAAATTATCTTTCACCTGAAAATATCACTACATTCCATGAACATAGCTGGTAGATCAATTTTTGTGCATCATCATATGTTTTCGATAGAGTTTCACTGCATCTCCTGGAGAGTATGACGCTCCGGCTCGTATGTATGTATATCCTTTCAATTCTTCATCAACTCAATCGAACTTTGCAAAGCCAGTTTTTATACTACCTCAGCAACCAACCATAGAGTATTGCAAGTTCAGATTACAATAACCCTTTCAACTACGATTTTATCCGAAAAAAATCTCTACGTACCGACCTTTTGAGTTGTGACGAAGGGTAGGTCACAGAGCCATAGCCTGAATAGGTTGCAAAGGCCAGTACTTCCCTATCCTGGGTCAGAAGCTTTATGCGCATTTTTTCGTCCGTTGTGATGCTGTCCGCTTCACTCTCATGAAGCTCAGAGCGCCCGGAGCCTTGCTTTACATCCGTCATGGCATTACAGCGTTGCATATTTTTTGTCCTTGCCGCCTATTGCTTTAGCTGACATGATGAGAGCCTCTCAAAAAGTGCTTTAGAAAACCGCTCCGGCTACCACTACAAAGTTTTTCAAAAGAGATAAAGCGAAAGAGAAAAGGTGCTCTAATTTTTACAATTATTCATGTAGATCTACCACCGTCTTGATGAGCGTATATTTTTTCAGAGGTTTTTAAAAAGAAGCAAGTTCATTTTTTCATCGTTAACTTATACCTGCTTTAGGAACACTTCACTCTAACATCATTATTTTTTCATCAATGGTGAGAGACATAACTGCCCATCACGTCTTAGTCATTTTGAAATAACGAATTTTCCATTGAAAGTGCGAAGTTCTTGTGTTATTTTGCTACCTGTCGTGAGGAGGATAATTTTTCACCGTGTGTGCGTTCTATAGGCAATCAATTGTTATCCGTATGAATGCGTTTCGTTGCGTATAGTGTTGCAGCGCATAGTTCCGCCCGCTAGCTGCTTCATTATGTCCTCTTTGAGGTGACCTTTTTCGACACTGACCCGTTTCCTTAACTTAACAATAGGTAAAATGTATTGTATGTGACGAACAATGCATGTCATACGTCGACCTTATCGTAGCAATAAATTTGCAAGAATTATTATAATAGAACAGGATGATTCAACGGTCCCGTAGTGTGTGAATGTCACCAATTATATCCCCCATGTGCGCTGCAGTCGTCTGGTCGGTCGGAGAATCGGGCAGCAACTGATCTCATGTTTAGCTTCATTGAAATGTGCATTGCAGTCCAGATGAAAGTTGTTTCTGGTCGATATTTTCCTGAGCGAAATATGAGCTATTCTTATTCAAAGAGGTCATTTAACGAGTTCAACTGATACATATAATAATCGTTCTGTGGAGGTTGAGTGTAACATTTTTTTTGGTGTTTCATCACAATCGGCAAGAAATAACGACAGTATAAACAGATATCAGCTTCCCAGAACATTTATAATTTTAAAAGTTCTATGCTAGCTCGAACAAAAATAAGCTTTTTTAAGAACTTCTCAGTGCTAATACTTTTGACAGCTGCAGGAAGCTCGTAATATCAAAGTTCTTGGCAAATATTTAAGCTCAAGCTAACTTCGTTACTCTATAAGTAAACAAGACGTTTGGTTTCATGGAAAACAGAATTATATTTATTAAATGTACGAATATTACTGTATTTTGATGACCTGTATATCTTCTGGTCAACTACGGTAGGTTGCCTTACTAGTGTAAGGTAAATACGATTGCTATTTTTTCAACCTCCAAAGGGCTATAAAAAATGTAAATTTACATAACAAAATGATTTTATTACCAAAAGTAGTATAGGGTCTTACTTATTTCTGTACTTAATCGCCAAAACGATTGAACCATTTGTCATATCGTGACACAAGCTTCTCGATGCCTTCTTCAAAAAAGTTAGCCGCAAGTGAGAAGAGACGGGCATAACGGGCCCGGAACCAACGGCCACACAGCTTCCGGTACACTATTATGTACAAAACAAACCTTGAAGTGCCTAGAACTTTTTCAGCAAGTTCACTAATTGTAAACCTTCATTTAGTGTTCACCATCTGATCAACACGCGGACGAGGCCTACAGTAGCGACAGATTTGCGCCCTTGTCTACCTTCTTCACGGACGTCGGTTCACACTTCCTTCCCGTTCACTACTCTTACTCATAAAGTTGTTAATGTACCCTTTGCTTATTCTGCGATGAATTTTAGCAGCACTACTTCCTGTTTACAGAAAACAGATTACACTTTGTTACACATTTGGCTGGAACATCGATCTTAAGGGCCATGTTTAATTGCCTGAATGACGCATTACGTATATTACCTTGGCTGCGACTGACGCATTCGGGCTGACAAGGACAGAGGTTCTGGTTAGGGAGCTGTGCAACTGCGCGATGTACAGATCTGGCTGCCACGTATTTTGTGCTTATTTAGAAGCATGATCGGAGATTGAAAAAATCAACACTCGTAGCATTGCAACATTTATATCGTTATTGTATAGTTTAAGTTTGTGTTTGTCTTTGAATATTTCCCTATGTTGCCTTGAATCTTTGTCTTAAAATTCTGATGTCATGGAATATTTTACGCAATGATTTTTGTTTTTTTGTCTTATTATGCAATAATCTGTACAGTAACTCGAGCTTATGTGAATGTTGTTTTGCGTTGATGTTAATGTATCTGTTTTCCTAAGACAACAAAAATGTCTATTATTGATATTTGAAAGACAAGGCTAACTCTTATGTTTAGCACACACTTCTGACAGAAGGGACGGAAAATAACCTGGTGAACACAAACTTGCATTTGTGTTCAGCCAAGCATGCTCACCTGTTCATGACCTCTATTTTGCTGCATCTTGGCACGCAAAGCTTCATTCCTCGTGGCATCCACAGAAACATTAGCATCGCGGTACTGCGCGCAGACAAGTCTAGAGATATGGAGTCCCTTGCTCGCTCGCCCCTCTATCCGCCAGATGGACACTGATAAGCCCAGGCTGATGTTGCAAGTTCGGCCTCGAAATGAACGGCCGTCCAACAACCTATGAGATACAGTGACGCGATAGAGCCTTGTGGGAAGATGCTGTCTCTTGATATGTATGGCACACCGAAACCAAAGATGAGCTTTCGGAACTTGTCTATACTATAAATTTGTTGACCTCAACGAAGCAGGACTCACATCTCCATGACTGCAATTGTCGTCAACGTTCCGTGAGCTGTCATGATGACGTGCGATTCGCCTGCGAAAGACGCAAGAAACGGAGGCTGTCGTGTTGGAAACACTGCGCGTTGTATTTTTACTGCTGAGTGTAGGAATACTAATGCTCACTCTCTTCAAACAATTACCCATCATTGAAATCAGGATTTGCAAATTTAAAAGCAAAATTTAAAATCGTTCATTAGGTCGTGGTAAAAATCTATGACTGGAAAAAAGACGATTTCCTTGTGCGCTACGCAGGTCTACTAACTGTAAACAAAAAATTTTTTTTTACGAACGACATCGATTTCTACTTTAATTTCAAACTTTCCCATCACTGATAATTAATAATTTTTTTTAATTACCATAACAAATCACATTTATCATGTAAAGAATAGTAGAAATATGACACAAAATATGAATGAATGAAATTAACAGTCGGATAATAATATTCTTTTATAAATTCTCAACTGCTGAAATTGTTTAAAAACACATTTGGATGATATTTTTAATGACAATATGCAAGTGTCGCATATTAAAATAATATAAGTTCATATATTTATGCACTAAAACCTGCTCTTCATGAAAATACCATTGAGTTTTCGCTCTCAAGTTATTTAGAACTGTAGCTTATTTTATCGGAATATTTGTGTTAATCCTTCATTTTGTCTCGTGATTCCGTGCGGTATGTAATTCTTCAGTGTTATTTTTGCTACTCCGTCTCCTTGGGTGCGCGTCGATGCATAATTTCATGTATGATGTCTAATTTAGCTTCAATAATATTGTTACATTTTTGCAATGCGGTTGTGATTTCTTCTGCATAGTTTCAGCTTGATGATGATGCTGGTAACATCGAAACTTTGCATTGTTATAGCTGGATTTTACTTTTAATAAAATCGTTAAATTTAATTTGTGAATTTTAACACGTAATGAATCTGAACAATAATAGCATGTGTGGTGCACTGTTCGATTTTAAACTGTTCACCATTGTTATATTAACGAGTCACAAACTGTGTTAAATCTTTAGATCTCACATTGTGCAGGTGATGAAAATTAGTCTCAGAGCTTGCTGTTTCAAAATAAAGGGAAAATTGTTGATAGTCCACAGATCGTGCTTTTATCACCAAAATGGATTCATTTCAAACCTTTTCTGTGCAAAAACAGGGTCAGGTTCAAATATCACAGCTGAAGTGCTTTGTAAGTACTTCTAAGCCAGTTAAATGTAAAGGAGATCAACAGAGCTCTGCTGTGCTCATAAATTGAAGATGATTCATCAATGGTAGACTGTCCTCCAGCTTGACGAATCGTTCGTCCTTCGCATTTTTTCCTAGACTTTGAACAATTATTGTACGAGTTGGAGTAGGAAAGCATGCCAGAGCTTCTTTCTAGTAAGATGCTGAGATGGCCGGTTGTCAGCAGCATTCCAGGGAGAATCAGTGCTTCTTCGAAAGATTCCAAGCTACCCGCTACAGACGCCACACGAGTATGCTGTGGGTTCAATTACGAGGCTATAATTTTTTTGCTGTACAGGCTTTTGAAACGCTATATTTTAATTATCATTTTCTTGTTCAGATGCTTTCAACCAGTGTTGGGCGTGTTTCCATAGACAATGGTGATTTCAGACAAAAAAATGTATATGTATAGCACCCAAATGAAACGTACTCATTAAAGACAACTTGTAATGGTAATTTCTCTAAAAATTACTGCTAGGCATTCACAGGACTACAAGAGGTTTGTTACGATGAAAGGGTGTCCAATTCACTCATTCGAATCCCCTCGATAACGCCTGCGTCAGGTCATAAACCTTGACCTGACTACGGGCCTCAGACGTAAATTAACTAGCCAGCAACTACTTAAATCTCGCAGAGACCAGAGTGATTATAGAGGCATTAACATCGTTAACCACTAAGGAGGATATTGAAATTTAATAACAATTTAAATATATTTAAATAACATTCACAATGGATAGACTTTCCGTAAGGAAGAGTTATGATAATAAAGTTTATGTGCGGAGAACACCAAACGAAGCCTACAACCAGAACTGATTTTTTCCAACGATAATGTGTGGTGGCTGTTGACTCACGATGGCTATATGCAGGCAGCTTTGTTGTAATATTTTGCAAACCTTATTATCATTTCAACAATACAGGTCATTGTCGAACACTCTGAATTGAATATGAAGTCCATCCGACGGATACAGATATAGTTTTCTAAAAAAGATTAAAGCACAACTTCCTAGCTATATCAAAATACGAGCATCCTGATTCTTTCAGTTAAAATATTGCATTCATGGTTACAGGAGTAGGAATAACAGATTTTGCATACTTACAGGGCTGAAGCCACTGGAATTCTATATCGAGTCACTATGGTCGGTACTAGAGAACGACTATAAATAGCTATGAGTTGGCTCGAAGTCACGTTTTCCACCTCCAAGGCGCCTGAAAGGACTCATCGGACTTTACATTGGGACTACGCCTGTATTTCAAAACTTTTTAATTAGTTTTCTGTATCCATACTATGAAAATTTCAGATTATGTTCTCGCACTCAAGCTCGAGGCGGTTGTACATTGGATGTCATTTGTTTTCTCCTTCAGATTTTTGTTATTGTTCACTGCCTGCAATATACGTTTTTATCTGAACTCCAATTTGGTAACGTTCGTCTGTTAGCAATACCTGCGTAAATGGTGACTGAAGTTTCTTTGGAAACTCCCCATTAGGCTTTCTTTACAGTATACGTCATCGTACCAATTACAGCTTAGCGTTAGTGTGCGAATTTGCTTGAGACTACTTTTCCTAGTAGAAATATACTTAAGTACTTACATGGACCTCATATGCAATACAAGCTTTGAGTCTTATGTTCAAACTGTATACTGTAATTCAAATTTCTTAATGCGAACAGCATCTCCACAAAATTCTGACTCAGTGACTGTATGACATGTACATAACGCTTCTTGTCACCTACCACCACGAATAAAATTCCAAATAAAATTCTGATTTACCTGTGTACAGCCTGCACATGAAAATTGAACTCTGCCACCAAACGAAAACCGACTGATGAAAAAAGGAGGAAACATTCAGTAATAAGATTTCTCTACTGCCTGCTGTACTGTAGGTCATTTTTACGTATAATTTCAAGATGTAGCCAATCGAACTATATCTGCGAGTTTGTATAATACAGACCAGACAACTGTGCTATATTAACACAAGCCTGTGGATAGTATGGTATGATACAGGCTCACATTTCTGGTGGACTTTTTCAAGTAATTGTTTTTTATTGTGTTGTCCTATGTGAAGACCCATGCGAGCAGCTGGCGCTTAGCTCTTAATAAGACGAAGCAGCCTACCTTGGTGCTCCTATTCCTGCGTGTCAAAGGGCAGCTCGCCACTACGGTCACCATGGGCCGTTATTCACATACGACCTCGGCCTTTATGCCTCCATCTCTCAAAGCTCAAATCAAAACCTTACTCACCACTGTTTCAAGTTTAAAAATCCAATCCGGTTTCATGTTTTCAAAAGTCCCAAGCTCTTCGCTAAGCTTGCGCTCTTTTGTTAGCACCGAGCGCCTTCCATTGTGAATAGTCCAAGAATTTTTTCCTATTTTTAAAAGTTTAAGGCATGCGAATCGTTACCTAAAGAGCTCGAATTTACATACTTATTATTTCGTTAATTCCATTACAAAGTTCAATGTTTATGGCGTGCTACCATAAAATGAATTATTTTATTTTCATCATGTAAGTACTGAATGTGAAGACTCTGTGCTATAGCGAGAACTTCATCTACGAGCTTGCTTGGGTGAACTGCATGTTGTTACCATGCTTTCTACTTTTCTTTTGTACTGTGTCGCTTTTGACGGTGAGTGGCTGGCACCCTTGGTAGGAGCTGCCTGCGTTTGAATGAAGTATCACCCGGTCGCCCAACCTCTCTTCAAGCTTTGCGGCCGAGCGCAGCATTTCTATTTTTATGCTCTACCTGTGTATTCGGAACGTTTGGGTGACACATTCCAGGCTCTTATGTTGCGGTTGTCACTTAGAGCGAAGTATGTTTCCTTCAGTTCTTCTCATCACCCATTTAATTGGGAGCTTTTTTGAACTCTTTCTCAACTGAGCAGAAGTAGTTTGCGTCATTATATTAAGTGACTCAAAGAATTTGATTGGTACTCGGCCTCTGCCCCTTAATTAACTGAAATAAGAGCACGTCAGGCAATGTTTCTTTACCAAACAACTTAATAGTTGCAGTATGATCTATAGATAGTGATATTGAAATATTAAATCATAAGACATATTTAATCACCAAGTTTTAGTAAAACTATTGTGGCAATAATACGCCCTAAGTTAGGAATTTGTGTTCATTGCTTCAGATGTTTAAAGTGCCCTTCAAGCTGACCCCTTCATAGCTCTTTTTTTGGTACGGCTTATTTATCTGACATCCCCCAAATTCATGTTGGCTGCGAAGTCCACAATACGTTTTAACTCTGCCAGAGTGCATGGTTGACACCTGACGATGTTACCATGACGTGGGCCCAGAAAGAAAAATAATTGGGGGGACAAGTCTGGAGAGCATGGGGCCAATGATAATCTATCCCAAGTGAAATCAATTTGTCACCAAACTTTGATTCCAGGAACTGAAAACGCAGGGCTGTCACATATCAGCTGGTGCCGTTTTGCTGAAACCAGTACTGACGTCTAGTGGCCACAGTCTTAACTGTATGACAGGCTGTATTCTTCAGGACTTTCTCCAAGTAGACATCAGAGTTTACAGTTCCTTCAAACCAAACTACAGGAATGATTCTCCATCCATCATCCTCCCCCATGATATAACTTTTTCTCCAAGGGCCTTCTTGCACTCGATTACAATATGGGGGTTCGTTGGGGTCCAGTACCTGTTGATTTGTTCATTTGGTGACTAGGACGAAACCAACCATTTTTTTTCTGACCAGATAACACACCGAAAACAGCCCTCCGCGAAACTGAACTATAAAATGCAGGTAACCAGCCTGGACTGCTTGCTTCACGGACTGAGAATTTGCTTCATGTGCAGCTTGTTGGCCTTTCACTTGAGATGTTTATGGATGAAATTACATTAAATGGGAAAATTAGTGCCACTACATATAAATGCCCGACCTGTGAGATAGCGTAAATATATTTGTTTTATTAAATATAGCAGCAACATATTTTTATGAATTGTTTTAATATCACTTTCTGTAGACCGTTCTGTACGAAATGAGATAAAAATGCTATTAACGTCAAATTCAATGTGATACATTAAAAACAGTGATGCATGAAATGAAGTAAAACATTTTGACAAATTGATTTCAGGAAACATTTGGATAAGCAAAAGAAACTGTACGATTCTTGAGCTCTTCTTGACGGTAAATGACGTGCTGGTGTCAGCCCTAACCAGCACAGCCTACTGACAGCGTCACTCAGGAGTTTATTACACAGAGCTTCACGATGTACCTTTTTTTCAATTAAATTCGTTTTCTGCTTAGAATTTAGAAAACAGTGACATGAGATACTTCTTTTGATAGTATTTTTTTTGTAATAATTAAAAAATGTAGAACTTTTACTAATTTTTACAGTATTCAATCGTAATCGAGAGTAAAAGATTCAATCCGGCCCACAATTAGAGCTTTTGAAAGTTTGATTGATACAATTAATTTGAAGTACATATGGATGGATAATTGTTAAAACTGTGAAATTTAATACATCTATTTACAAGTATATTTTAAAGCAATTATTCAGCCTACATCTCTATATGCTTTATTCCCCATTGCAGGACCCATGACGACAGTGTGTTTCCAATTTTTGTCTGGTTTTAACCTTTCGCTACAGAATTCACCACAAGTTTGCATTGGGGCTCATTTTTTCTCTTTTAATTTCGGAACCACAATGACATCGAAAAACGAGTGACCACCTTTGTCAATAGAGATGGTGCATCATTGTGCATAAACACCGTGTGAAGACCATTTGCTCGAGCGAAGATGGTCCTTGGACACTCCAGTCGTGTGGATCACCAGGGCAGAAGTCAGACGCAATGTGCTTACAGTACGCTGTAAATGTGGCATATATCCTCATTAAGAAAATGAGGTATTAACATTCACGTTTTCAAAATTTACTGTTCATTTCATGAAAACTGGCAAACCTGCTGCAATGTCACCATAGAGTTAGAACGGTCTGACACATTTTTTTAGGAAAATGGTGCTGAAGAAAGTGTTGCAAATTACGAAACTCTTGAACGATTTTCAAGTAAATTTAGATGGAGTATGAATCGAAAATTCAGTCAAGCTAGCTTGATGAGCCTATTTTGGGTTTCATTTTAACGATTGGAGAGATCTAGGTTTCCTTCTTTTTCACTTCGGTCTTACAGGTATAAAAGAGCAGGCAAAACAGTAGCGCATCTAACCTCCAACATAAACAATTGTGACTAATTTGAAACACTTTTGTCACCGTTACTGCGAACTGCTTACCCATTATAATTACTTATACGTTTTACTGAAATCCTACACAAGGTCTTTTAGCTGTTTTTCCTTTGTCTTCTTCGACTCCAACGCAAAATTCTTTGAATAATCGTGTTGTCGCGTAGCAATCTAGTATACATGTGGAGCCATGTTCTGGTTAAATATGTTTGTGCGATTAAATCTTTAAAATTTGGTAGCTGGATAATAACCCTGAACTGTCATGCTTATTCCCACTGGCAGGATCATTAGTCTGGCGCTCACGTGAGGCAGTTGCCTTCAGTTACGCAGCACGTACCAAGCGCTGAGTAAGCTGCTCGCGCTTGTCTTTTCTCACACGTCTAGTGCAAGAAAGTTTACGAGTTATAATTAGTAGGGAATATTTATGATTTTTGCTCTGCCAATTTCTGGACCGAAAAGTGTCAGAAATAGACACTGTCACAATTTAGTGACAGTAATGAAGGCCCTTCGTTTGCGTCGTTACTTTTTATTTTTCTGTAAGAACCTATGAGATTTTTGATAATTTTTATTTATTTCGACTTGCACGCTACTTGTTTCCCAAACTCACTTTTTTAGGTTAGGGAAGTCTCCTTACTTCAGTCCAAACAAAAGTTTGCATAGAAGGTTTCTTTCAAAGCAAGCGGTTTCATGCGCAGTTCTTTTATGCCTTATATGGATCTCGATCGTTTCAGAACGAAGCAAAAACTTTGCCCCGTATAGCGCACGCTGGAATTTTTTACTTCGGGTGGCTCTAATGGATGAGTCCGCAGCTATCAGTCAGCTTCCTATCCAGCCTACTAAATTACAAACCGGAGCTTTTTTCATCGATATATTTCTCCGGTGTTATCAATATGCTTCCCGGCCGCCGGACCTACCAATGCTAAAAAACACCGGATGCTCCTTCGCTAACTTTCGGGTAGAATCAATGATGGGCGAGCGGGACGACAAGATGCTTCTTTTTCGTGATGGCAACGCGGTAGAGAAAGGATGAACTTTGCTGTCAATTATATGAAGTTTCATTACAGAAAGCAAATTGCTCGCTCGAATAACATGAATTCTTGATGAGGCTTTATTGAGCACTTCAAATTTTCCTTTAACTGTTTAGTTTAGTTATCTTAAACACGTTTAGTTCGTGTTATCTTTTACGATTAATCGCACAGTAATGCTATTCCAGATTTCAAATAATAGTTAATGACGAGCTCCTATATATATATATATATATATATATATATATATATAAACTATTTGGAATTTGCTCAACACTATTAATTGGTGCACCTTTCATTACATTGGATGATCTGGTGCAAATACGACACTTTCTGTTACCTGTCACGCTGATAAGAACGATAGCATATCTCCTTGACTAAATACCGCGAGCGCATCCTGTAATCTGGGTGACATGTTGACGAAATTGATAACGTAATTTTGAAATTGCGTCTCAATCTTAAGCTGTGAAAGAGCTCAGCGTCTTCCGTCGAATAGTCTCGCTAATATAATTGTTTAAAAAATATTGAAATGTTTTCTATTTGTTCGTTGTTTTCACAGCAGACGCAGACTAGCGTTCTTCAAGTTGTTCTATCTACTTCTCTTTGTAGATCACAAGTTGTCAGGGCGTAGTAATGGTGAGTACCGTATCATATTTTGCTCGTACATTGGTAAGAAACAATAAAGGAAAGTCGTAAATATATCTCTTCTCACAAAAACTTTTGTTGTTAAGTTGAGTCATAACCATAAATAAATTACAGCTCCATTACCTAAGCAGAGAAGAATTTGAAATCATATAGCCTGTTTTCGAAACTGTTTGGAATTGTTCGATAAATTTGATGTGAAAGGAACTGCTCACTCATATGTAGCCTGTTCAAATGACGTGCTTCTTCAGTACTATCAAATTTATCGCACATTTTTTTTCTCAGATTGATTGAGTTAATAGTATGAATTTGATTAATTAGACACCGCATCTTTCAATTCATCAATAATACACAATCATGTTCAAAGTTTTCATGCTACAATGGCTCAAGCTAGCGTACACAAATTTTTGATGAAAATTCTTTAGTAAGACAATTATGATGACCAAAGGAATTTTAAACTTGATTCACTCCTCTGTCATACACGACTTTCAAGTTCTACGAAAAGTAATTATGGTAAAAATATTCAAAATAAATTCATTTTCCTCTAGTAAATATTTAAAATTATTTTATTTTAAAATTCAGATTGGGATTTTAGAAGTTTAATAAAGGATTTTTGAAATGTTTCGTTTTTCACTGCAATTTTTCTTCACACAAATAGTCATTGAACGCAAGCGACTAGGTATGAAATAGTTCTAAGAAGTTTCAATCTTTTCCTACGATAGAAGTGAAAAATTACCGACAAACGTTATCCACATTGGCTTCTAAAATTGAATTAGTAGGGTACAGATGATCTTCCGATCAGACTAAAAAGATTTTATACCGGATTCTGGTAATCCTCGTATTATATTAATTTATTGTATCAATGCTAGTAGTCGTCCTAATACACACATGCAGACAGTTTTGCTAGCGGGAATCAGGCTGTCCTCCTGCTACCAGAATGCAGGTTGTTCTCCTGTTGCCAAAATGCAGGTTGTCCTCCTGTTGCAAAAATGCAGGTTGTCCTCCTACTGCCAGAAAGCAGGTTGTCCTCCTGCTGCCAGAAAGCAGGTTGTCCTCCTACTGCCAGAGAGCAGATTGTCCTCCTGCTGCCAGAAAGCAGATTGTCCTCCTGCTGCCAGAAAGCAGGTTGTCCTCCTGCTGCCAGAAAGCAGGTTGTCCTCCTACTGCCAGAAAGCAGGTTGTCCTGATGCTACTTGAGTGCAGTTCTACTGGAGTCTAGGACTCCTGCTACCAGAATACAAGGCTGTTCACAGTCGCAAAAAATATTTTTCCTTCATTCTCACATTTTCGTTAAAAGGATTGCAGCACTTGTTCAGAGCTCAGAATATTATTAATGGATACTATTAACTCATACATGACAAATAATTAATTTTACCTACTGCATACTGCATGTTTGGCTTGAATTCTAAGAGTACTGAAAAGATTTTTTTCAGTTCTCTATGAAGGTTTCCCGGATTTTCCTTTCGTATTGCTACACGTAATAAGTGCACTATTGGATAACTTTTTGGCATAAAACTGTACCGCTGACTGGCATGTGATTTCCCCTCATCTAATAGCTATAGAAGGGTGCATTACGTATCACAGTATGCTAGTTCTACTCACCGAGCCCTTGTCGTTACCTCACCAGTCACAGTCATCGAACATGTCGTTTCCTTGTAAGTTACCGTCATCGAACTTGTTTCCTTGCAAGTTACAGTCATCGAACTTGTCGTTTCCTTGCAAGTTACCGTCATCGAACTCGTTTCCTTGCAAGTTACAGTCATCAAACTTGTCGTTTCCTTGCAAGTTACAGTCATCGAACTTGTCGTTTCCTTGCAAGTCACAGTCATCGAACTTGTCGTTTCCTTGCAAGTCACAGTCATCGAACTTGTCGTTTCCTTACAAGTTACAGTCATCGAACTCGTTTCCTTGCAAGATAAGTCATCGAACTTGTTTCCTTGCAAGTTACAGTCATCGAACTTGTTTCCTTGCAAGTTACAGTCATTGAACTTGTTTCCTTGCAAGTTACAGTCATTGAACTTGTTTCCTTGCAAATTACAGTCATCGAATTTGTCGTTTCCTTACAAGTTACAGTCATCGAACTCGTCGTTTCCTTGCAAGTTACAGTCATCGAACTTGTTTCCTTGCAAGTTACAGTCATTGAACTTGTTTCCTTGCAAGTTACAGTCATCGAACTTGTCGTTTCCTTACAAGTTACCGTCATCGAACTCGTTTCCTTGCAAGTTACAGTCATCGAACTCGTTTCCTTGCAAGTTACAGTCATCGAACTCGTTTCCTTGCAAGTTACAGTCATCAAACTTGTTGTTTCCTTTCAAGTTACCACCATCGAACTTGTTTAATTTGTCCTCCCTCTTACTTCAGTATTAACGTTGTACAAAAGGTTGATGTGAATGGCCCCTTGCAAGTGATAACTAATAACACCTAAACGCTTGTGCTGCTTATTGTGGTCTTCGCGTTGCTGAATATTTGTACACCTGCAAATTAAAAGTCTGTCTATAAAATACAGAGACTATAGTCTCCAAATATTAATAATTAAATCTTGTACTCGTTTTCTTCTGTGTTTTGTTTATTCTATCAGCTATCAGTTTTGAAAAAGTATTTTTCGCTTGTCCATCATTTTCAAAGATAGCTTGTTCAGAATGACTTAAATTACAAAAAATCCTAATTAATGGTTTCTGATTTTTTATCTACTGCCCTTACATTTATTTCATTAAATTGTAATATGATGCAATCCGTATTCTTATGATATGATGCCCGTAAATTTAATTGACAGGAATTCCCTGTTTCACATCATACTTTCGGAACACTTTCGTTATTTACTACTACTTTCCGACAAAATTGTTGGCTTCATTTTGCCAAACCATTAAATTTGGTACTTGCATTGTCTTCCCATAGTCATTTTTATTGTAAGATATTTATATTATTTCGTTATACTAGGTTTCCAATATCACTTTATATTTTTATGATTGTCTAAGGGTAACTTCATGGGACATTTTTAAAAAATACGTGGCTGGCACTGTAAGGAAACATTCAGAAAACCTCTAAGTTACTATGTATAATCATAGGTTTGACAATGAGCCCTAGAAATATTTGGTCGGTCTCAACGTCCTATTTAGTTAATACTGATAAGTTATTGATGGTAAAATTTTACTAAATCATGCGAATACAAGCACCTAATTTGAGTAAATTTCTAATTCTCCTGTCATTTTGTCCAAACTCATTTAGTGGACATTTTCATTTGATAAAAAATTGATCATAAAATTTTATTATTAATGCCACAGAGACGCCAATAATTTGTTGGCAATGATTGTGTCGGAACGACGCTTAATCTCAGTAGCTAACTCTTCTGTACATGTCACTGAACTCTCACAATAACGGAGTAGTTTCTTAACTGTAACCTGAATATTTTACGCTTGCTGCGGAGCCAATGATTACTCATAGTGACTAGATGATTATGTGTGTGTATGTGAAGCGCTACGTGACAGAAGTCTAATAGATTACCAGAATGGAGAGAATTAAGCGAAAAACAACGAAAATGATTAATGCACTCCACAATCTCAGCTAGAAAAGACATCTTCAGCAGATTGAACTCATCTCTCTAGAACAAAGAAAACTACTAGGACAACTCATCAAGATCTGTAAATATCTCAACGGCTTTAACGACGTTGTTCTGGAGGGGCTTTTCAACAGAGACGATAACGTGAAAACAAGAAATGACAACCAAGCACTAAAAAGAATAACAAGAAACTTCAATATATCCCAGCCTCTAAACTTCATTCCATTTAAAATTACCGGAACCTTGAACTAGCTGCTCGAAAATGTCGTTTCTGCTTATACTGTGAATACATTCACGAATCATCTCGACAAATATGAAGAAGGAAACCCTCCTAATATATAATACTATTTCTATATGGGAGTACGTGACTGAAATGCCTGTGTCTGTGCGTGATTAATGCCTTAACTTTATACAGCATGGTACTTTGGTAAAACCAAAGAATGGACCAAACGGTTCGTTTCTATTGTCTTATTCTATTCTATTCTAATTATTTAAACAGAAAACGTATTTCACCATCAAATTTTCATGTGTTAAGTCATCAACTCCTGATCAAGTTCTTGCATCAAAATGATTGTAGTGCAATACGTCGTGTGGTAGAAAGACAACATATAATTTATTAAGTGGTTGAAAATCAGTCATACTTTCGGAGAAAGAAGGCGTTCATCAGAATGCTGGTCATTATTCATAAACTGTATCGTTCACTGTTTTTTCTAATAAGACCAAATACCAAGAAACATTTTTTTAAGATGCAAAATATTTGCTAAGTAACCTTCTTCAAAGAAATTATGTATTCCTTTAAGAAATATGATCGCAATAATAGTAATAGGATATCTTCTCTTCGAATTCGGATGCTTCAATAGTAAAGTTATTATTTTACCTTGGAATAGGTTTTTTTGAATTGCTTCAGAATTCCCTATTCAACTTCAGGCACGTGTGTGATGAACAGCACGCGTGTATCCAGAAATGAATTATCCAGACTTTACGGAAAGGATATTCAAAGCTTGCAATAATTTGCTTGTAACTGGTTTCAACTCCAGCTTCAGACTGGTATGTAATCTAAGACAAATTGCTCAGCTTTTGCCTTCCCTTCCATGTTTTTTTGCTACAGGCTGCGTACAAGCAGCTCTTAGAGAGCCACACCGACAATTTTAGGCTTGAGGAGGAATAAAACTTCCTTCCTCAAGTTTGATGAAAATAGTGATATTGAGCGCCACCATTTTCTGGTGGTGCATGCTTTTTATAGAGCTGTGCCTGCCACCGAGGGTCATTACAGTCAGAGGGATAATGACTGCCTGTCTAGAGATCGGACTCCTGGCCAGAGTCAGACACGAAACTGGTCTACTGCTTCACGAGATTGGTTTGGACCATCTAGGCTACCACTGGATACAAAGAGCGTCAAGGAATCCATTTTCTCGGCCCGTATTGATCTACAGCCTCTGGTCAAGATTGCGATTGTTTAAGGGCATCGTAAATTGCAGTAGCGAGCCAAGTCACTTATTAAACGAATGAGTAAAACTATCAACAAAGTTCTTCGATTTGGCAGGGTCTGGTTAAATAATTCTCGTATATTTTCGATAACGGGTGATTTTATACTCATTGTATTATCTGTTAACATTTTACTAAATCCCATGATCAAATTTATCTTTCAACTGTGTCACTTTAACAGTGACAACTTAAGACCGAGTGTTCATATATTCAGAGGAATGCTGATCTAAACATAGAAACTGTCGGTCGATTGAGATGTTGATCTAAAGGAGTGCGTCGGAGAGGATGTCTTCAATAAATTACCTCTGCCATCACAGCACGTTGCTGTTTGAACGTCCGCTGCTAAGCGGTCTCTACTCGTCAGTCACTAGTCTTAGCCGAGACCTTTTTTCAGTGCAGGACAGGTATTAAGCTTACCGTCACTGGAAGTTGTATGTCCAAAGAAAGAATTAAAGACTGTTATTGGGGGCACAAATACCAGCGTCACGGACACCAGGGCATCACGCGGGTCGCTCTCCGGTCGGTCGTGATCATCTCTTTCATGTCTGTTATTGCAGTTCATTAGAGAGAAATTCAAGCTAGTCAGATGCCCTTTCGTTTCCCAAAGAGTATTCGATAGCTGCCACAAGTTCTAAATCGTTCTTAACGATTACCGTGAATATTTCGTCTAGCTAAGGGCGGCTATTGTAAGATCCATCAAGTTTTCATATCCCGGATCAGGCTTTAAAGTCAACTATATTAGATTTATAATACATGGGTTTACTATATCGTGCTTGTTAATACAAAACTCGTATATAAGTTAAATTCAACACCATATTCGTCCAACAAACAAAGCGCTTCACGTCGTGTCGTCATTCGGTAGCGCCAGATTTCATGTCCTTGACTATCAATAAAGTTATTCTTCAGAAAAAAGTGCATGATAGCCGTGCATGATGTCCGTGGTCACCTGTCGCTCGCTCATCAGAAGCTCGATGGCCCTTCATGCTTGACAGTTTTGTAAGTCGTCTTCTTTCGCAGCCCAGACCAATTTTCACGCTCTCCTCAATCTAGGTAAGGTTTCTCTCTACATAATAACTAACTTTGGCGAGAGCATCGTGATATGCTCACTGTTTTTAGGTGCTCCAGGAAGAGAATATAATCTAATTCAGTAGTGAAAAGTGTTCATTAATTCGAGGAAAAACTCCCATCTTGACTATAATCAATGCGTCAGTTAAGTTCTTATTAAGTCACGCGAAGCTGCTCGGCAAGGAGTTGGCAGACTCTGAAAATCGGCCGCAGAGCTCCTGGTGGTGCTGCGGTCGCCGCAACATTTGTAGGAGCAAGTAACGGAGGTAATAAGTCTTTGCCTCAAAACTAGTGATGATACATACTTATTCATTTTTACTAACAAAAATTCGTACTCATATTAGAAGTTTTAAATGAACATTTTGTGATGGATGAAGCACTTTTTACAAAGTTTCCAAATGCCCTCACGCTGACGTTCTGAAGCCAAACTCTATGTTATTTTTGTGATAATTATTTGAGAAGCCCTGTTATTAATCAATAATGCTGCATTTTTACCATCCTTTTTTTCAGTGTCCCTCTAGTATCAGTAAGAGAAGGGTGGAGCACGCGCTATCGCTGAACAGCTCGTCTGTTGTTTAACTAAGCCAACTGAGGGTTTTAACTCTGCAAATTTCAGTTAAATTTATCATGCATAAATTGCACTACAATTTTATACAACTACACATACAAACCCGTACACATTTTCAGCGATAATATTGTGCTGCTCCAAAATTGGAATGTTCGATTTGAAAATGTTTTGCTCTTGTTTCAATGCATTGCCCTAGTAACAATCAATTCAGTGAAGAAATTCACCAACACTAGTTGGTAATCACAGTCAGACAATTCGTCGCTGGATTACAGTAAGTTTAACTTGCTCGGACGATTGCTTTTCTATAATTGTTCAAGTTAGTTATTGCTGCTATAGCATCACGCTTAGAAGAACGTATGTATTGGTCACTCCTCTGTATTAAGCAAAAGTTTTTAAGAAAGTGCTTTTTCGTGGCCCTCATATTAATTTTGTTGAATTGTAATACGATCAGTATTTATACAACATACCAGGCTTTGATTAAATTTAGAGCAATTTTTTGTAAGGTATACTTTTGGAACTCTGTTTCATTATTTGTCAGAATGATGGCATGTTCGATAGCTGGATTGATTCTGTTTCTATTGAAAGTTTCTGTACATTCTCTAGGAGCATTTTTTCGTTTCAGTAAACTATATCATGTTTAAATCTTTTATGGACTGATAGTTGAGTTTCATTTTGAATGAACTGGGTTCAATTATTAATCATAGTCTAGCTCGTGGCTTTCCAGGTGATATTAATATCCGTGTTAACAACATATAACTCATCATATACTGTATAAGTTAACTAATGCACTACCTTGAGTTAGGTTTCACCTCTGTCGTGTTTCTCTCTGATGGAGACCATGATTGATGTGAGGTAGGTAAATGCTTTCTGAGAAGCTTGTTTTGAAATACTTTAGGTTCATTAAGAGTTCAGAGGAACGATCCATGTGGAGAGTCAGCAGTGCATGAGCTCAGCATAATTCCCTGCTCCAGCTGAGTTCCTACAGAAGCCACAAGATAAATTCAGCCTTAAAAGAGCTTTAGAAGTTCTCTGCAAGAGGTCGCTTAGGTTGTGTTAGCAGTCACTGAGTTTCATTGTTAGCGTTGATCTCGGAGCATAACGATGACACTTCAAAGTTAGACTGGCGCCGCACTCTTATATGTGCTGAGGGAACCCGCGCCGTCGTACAACAAAGAACGCTCCGGCAACGCGAGTGCTGTTGTCGCTCTTTGAGACCTCGGCGGTGGAGCCCTTTGCTCTCACGCCGTTGGAGGCTTGAGAATGCTTTGGCTAAATTAAATGAGAGTGCTACCAATTGTT
Source organism: Trinorchestia longiramus (assembly GCA_006783055.1). Taxonomy (NCBI): domain Eukaryota; kingdom Metazoa; phylum Arthropoda; class Malacostraca; order Amphipoda; family Talitridae; genus Trinorchestia; species Trinorchestia longiramus. The sequence continues at coordinate 97,422 of VCRD01001058.1, read as the reverse complement.
ATCAATAGCTTTGTCTCACTTTAAATGTAGTTCCTCGAACAAAGCCATAATAAATTAAAGGAGAAATGATGTCGGATTACTCATTCTTCTGTTGAAATCGACGTTTATAACACCAGGTGCGGTCCTCTGTCAACTATATGTGACGTAAGGAAGCACTTTCGATTGCATGCATATTGTTAACTGTTAATAGGACATCTATGGGTATCGTGATCTATATTATTGTATGAGTTGCGCACTTTATTTCAGCATTATTTTTTTGTGAGTTAGAAGGGGTCATCTGATTGATTCTAATAAATGATCACTTGCGTATTTTTATTACAAGCAAACATTTTTATGAAGCATAGATGCAAACAATGTTTAAAGTCATAACTGACTGAATTTTGCATTTTACATAATCTGTAATTCAATTCACACATTAGATTTTATACTCATTCGAGTGATGTAGTGATGTAACTAAGAAAAAAGGAAATTATTAAATTGTTCTGAGTTTTCAACCTAGTTTTCTGCTAGTGCTACGTCGTCATCGCGAGCTACGGGTAGAACGTCACCTGGAAGTGAGGTATTTTTAGCTGCTCTTTCTCGCTGCCGATGACTCACGAAAACTGACGAATTCATTCCGCTTCTCCTGACCATTGAGTTCACTAGAGGAGATTTTCCTAATTAGTGCTTCAGAAAAGCAACAAGGGAAATAATTACGTTCCAGTCGAGAAAAGCATTTTCGTGAGCAGTCGTCATAATCTCCTCGTCACGTGGGGACAGACGGTCGGAACTGATCACTGTTGAGCTGTACCTCGCTGACTACGGATTAATTCCTGAAAATAGACATTTCCACTTTTTTCGATTGTGGTCATACATATGACAGAAGCGAAGAATACTTTCAGTTCATCCTCAACACTATCACAGCTTACAAGTAGCTCAGTCTTTAATGCGTCTTGATTGATTCCGATTGAAATATATTGTAGGTTTCATGCATTTTATTGAATGATGAACTACAGTTTCAATTGAATACTTAATTACAATTTCTTTTCACGGTAGGCGATCCTCTGTCACTCGCAGGTCTGTACTAATACAAAGACACTTCATTTTTACTCTGTAATGTATTTACATAAATACTTGTACTTGCACAAATATATAACATATATACATGTATCTGTTACATATACTTGTATATATTTATACATGTATATATGAATGCTAAGATCTGTATAATAAGAAAGTAGCAAATTATATCAAGCTAGTTTTCACAAGTACAGTTTTTTGGTCTTCCTAGTCCAGATAAGGCCAAAGGATAGCGCAACCGGTCGAAGGAAATAAATTCAACAGTAAGATCAGTAAGTTTACTCGTTTAGGGGATGAATGTTAAACCTTTATTAGAAAACTTGAGAGAATAAATAACAAATTTATCAATACTACGTATGTTCAAATGTTTAACCAAACATGTAAAAATACATACTAGCTATATAAATGTGGTGAATAGATTTATTCACAATTTCCCAGATAGCGTAATTTTATTCATGATCTCGCATATGTATATGTACTGTGTGTGTGTTCTTGAGCTAGCGATAGTAACGAACCGAACATATAGCATGTGAAGAACAAATTCTACGTTAACTATCGACTTACAGATTACTAGGAGAACTTGGGATTTCCTCTCCATACCTATTAACTTTAATTTGAAACATGTCCATGCATCTAGTTCACGGCCAGCATCTGGAAAGCATTACCCCAATGTCGAGCAGAATGAGCACTAACTCAAGCAGCTTTTATATCCTTGTCTCGTGACGGTTCAGGCGTTAGTGAAGGCGAGAAGACGACCACAAATTTAGCTGCTCTCTACTCTGGGATAATTTACGGTGGGTTGTCTAGCATGAGTGACGTCGGTCGACCGACCTTTACGACGTGAGCAGATCACAACTTACGACCTCATGCATTGGCGGTTATTTCCCTGAAGGCTGAGACCTGATCCAAGCATCACTTTTGACACTATCTGATGGAAGAGCGAGAAACGGATGGCTGCAAGACTCGGACGCAAGAGTCATGATAGTTATCAGCATCCTAGCAACCCCCTCACTCATGGCCTTCGTCGTATTGTACTGGAAACAGTTCTCTGTTAGAAACCCCATGATACTGAGGATAGTCACACCACAGGTGTAGACAGCACCCTTCAGCAATGTCCGAAACAAAAGTCCAAGGGAGTTCGGGCTCGTGAAAACTACCCCCCATAGAACAGACCTTCAAGGCCGAGTGTGACTGTCATACGAGTCACGCATTCGTCCGCCACGCATTCACGTTTACCCACGTACGTTGACCGAACCTTGCACGTAGTGATCAGTCCAAAAAGCAGGGCTGAAGTAACATGCTCACCACACCTCAACGTCAGGTCGTGGTTGCATGGCCTGTGGGAACAATTTGCGATATCTTGCACGAGCGGACCTTATTTATCTTGTTACCGGAGGCACGGCGGGCTTAGCAATATCGATAAGGCAGAGCAAAAAAGCTACGCTCAGTTTCTTGGATGGCTAAGCATGACCTCTGCGCGTCTGGCGGAGCGACCCATTTATTGAGAGCCGTTTTCTTGAGTTACAACATATTGTCTTCCTGCAAAATCGACGCAGGTAAAGCAAATTTGTTTCTTTTGCATGTTGATAAATGAAAAGTCATACTCATGCTGCACAGCATTGTTGCATCAACTGAGAACACTCATATCCTTCTAAACTAACAATGTGGTTGTCATAAATTATTCTAATACATTATTTAAACACATTTGATGAACTGCATTATAATCTGACTGACGAGCAAGAATACTGAAGATAAGGTTATTTGTGAAACGAGTGGGCTTTGAGATTTCCATACCAAAAGATACAGTCTATGCATCCTATGCATCTACGTCTTCGTGTGAGATATCTGTGCGCTATTTCAGCAGCTACGAGATCATGATATGTAATTCAGCTTCGTTTACATATATTTATCATTCAGTGAAATAAGAAGTTCTGAAAATGTAGATTATGCTACGCACACTGATATTGAAGTTTCAGATGTCGAGTCTATTTGTAATTTGCTGACCCTGATAAACTGAAGTAAAGTTCAAGAGAAGGAAAGTAATGAAGTTTATGAGCAACTTCCTCTTCACAAGAGGGTTATCATTATTTTAGGAAATTATACGGTGAAAGAAGATTCTCAGCCTCTTACTTCCTGTTCCTTCATGATGAACTTACGTGCAAGGATAGGACCACGAGCGTACAAACCAGAACATCTGAGAAAAAAAGAACATAACCGAGCATGGCAGGCTCCAAAAAAAGGCTTGGTCCAAATGCGTCAAGGATTTTTCCGGGCTTCCCTAAGTGGATTAGCCACAGTATAGTATATGAAGATAAGTTATTTCACTTTGATATTCTTCAAATTAATCAGAATCGATTCTTTACTGCTACTGTACTTTCATTGAGGATTAATATTAAACCATCTGGTGCATATTATTAATTTTCTTCGTTAAGTAGGGTGAGCCATTGTATTATATTATAGGAATAATGTATTATTTCTACTAACTCGATAACCGTACGGATGCACTTCCGAGCATCAAGTCAATTTTCCGAAGAAAAATAGATATTCCCGACCGTAGAGGTATTCGTGAGTGTGAGGTTCATACATCTGTTCTATTGGCTGCTAGAATAGGAGTTTCGCTCATCTGATAATGTATGTAGATTTCATTATCAAAGTCTGTTTGTTTGTCTTCAGACAAGAGATAGTTCTAGTTCCCTATAAATCATTTCTGAGATATTTTAGGGAAAGATATACGTTTAGAACAAAGGAATTCAAATTCTTGTCATACTATGCAGCAGCAAGTCATATCAATGGTTGCACTGATTTGTGAGGGTATGCACAACGTCAAAATATCACCTTACCTTGTACAAGTTACGCTTATAATTGTACCCAAAATGAATATTATAAACTATTAAGCATCAAATGTGCGAATTATTGGCCTAAAAGAGTATAACATACATTTTCTTCCAAAGAGAATTCTGCAACTGACGAGGAGTGATTGGAAGGAGAAATGTTAAGACCCGCTTGTCTATGTCTACTCGTGCACTCGAGTACAGTCGTATATGGTCATTTATCGTGGCTGCGATTCCTTGTCGCACGACCATCGCAGAGCCCACGACGCTGTGGCGACATCTGCTGTACAATTAAGCCACGCTCACGAACTGAGCCGCTCGAGCTCACGTGAGCAAAAATGTTCCTTGCCGATAAAAGCTACGTAGCAAAAACGCCTTAACTACAGCACAGAATCGCGACATGACCGTCCAACCGTGAGATGAGCGAAGGCGTTCGTCTCGAGCACGGTTCAAAAGTTCAGGCATGATTCAAAAAGCTCCTTGAATTGAAATCTATCTTTGGCATCTTCAAGAGATGGCAAAAATTGTATCGAGTAAACGAATTCTGGGAGAGATACAATGAACGTCTGAGTAGGATGTATTTTTTGCGCATTATATAGTATGCATGGTTTATTGACAAACGGTCTACATATCATGTGTCACTCACCCAAGATTTTTTGACTTATGACTGGCATGCATTATCAGCGCATCTGACATGCGTTCATTGTATTGAGAATGAACCAAAACGTACTCGAGGAAAAATGTTTCGGAAATTAGCGAACACAGGCCTAGGGATTAACACCAATAATGGGGCTCGTGCATGTTGCCTGGGGAGTGTGACACATGCAAGCGAGATGAGGAGGAGGAAGAGGAGGAGGGGAGGACCTCGGGGAAGTAATTTGTGGAGGGGAGAGTCTTGCCGATGGATGACGGGGGGCAACAAAGCAACGTTCAAATGAGAATGGCATGGATAGTTTAGTGGGAGGAGCCTTGCTTGGCTCTGGTGTCCTGCTGCTGCTGCCGCCCGTAGCAAGTCACTCACTCAGCAAGGAGAGGAGGAGCTACCGAGGCTTGCTTCTACTGCTGCTGCCGCTGCGCCCGACCACGTCTCCACGTCCGTCCTAACTATCTTCATAATAAAATAAGCGTAAGAAGCAGGTGGTCGTGGTCCCTGCGTGCGTGTGTGTGTGTGGCTACACTTGAGTTTGGTTCGCACTTGGCCGCTTTCTCAACTGCAGTAACAACGTAGATGACGTTAAAACTTGTGTATAATTTTTTTCTTCAGTGGCTATTTTGAGAACATTTTGGTCCTCAGTGGCTTTTTAACTGCACTTTGGATAACGAACATGTTCATGTTCGTTTCCTAAACTGATATTTTTACTCCATGTGTTTATGATATTCAACGACAAAAATATGTGACACAATCTTATAAAATTCATCATAATCAAAATTAATAGAATATGTAATATTTTCCAAATAACGCATCCCTGACTTGTCACAATTCATTGCATTTGTTCGTAAAGTCGCGCGTGAGTGGGTCCGCGTTTGTTCCGCTGGAGGTGGTGGTGGAGGCAGGAGCAGCAAGCATGCGGTGTCGGCAGCTCCGTGTGTCCAGGCTCTACTGAGGTAACAATAGTTAGCTGAGCCGCTTCAGTCATTGCCAGTGGAGCTCTGGTGCTGGTAGGCCGTGATGTCTAGGCTCTCTCTTGCTTCTGGCTTCCACTGACCGCATCATTCTCCTCAACCTCGCCCTCATCTTCTTCTCGACTGGCTGGACTCCTGCCCTGGACGTGACTAAGTTGCCTGTGGAAGCCTGGAAAATCCGACCTGCAGGTGATGTCATCGTAGCGCGCTGTCGACCCACCAGGACGTGCCAGCCTCATGTCCAGACCACGTAATCACGTGCTCTTCGACGGTCTTCATGCGCGTGTGTGAATTGCTTCTCGTGGTAAATTCTTCAAGGTGATTCATCGCAGTTATCCTCAAGTGAGCGCTCTAACCACACAAGTACAACTTTCGAGTGTGAAAAACACTGTGCCTAGTGTATGAACGTGACCGATATTCGTTCTGTGTTTTGAAGTGATCATCAAAACAATTTTGTGTAGAAATATTTTCCTGAGTTTCGTTCGCTTGAACCCTGCTTGCGTCAGGCTTGTTTAGTGGCTGAGTGACTGGGCAAGAAGATTCGGAACCGTAATGACAGATAAGTTATCCTGATAATGTTTTGTAGTAGCAATTTCACTCATGCACATTTTACAGAAATGTGGACGTTTGTTCGTAATGTTTTTGTTCTAAACGAAGTAGTTAAAGTGATTTTGCCCTGGCGGTGCTAAGCCAATTGAAGAAATTACTAAAATTTTGTGAAATTCGATGTATTCAATTCACCTTTCACTCGATGACTATACGATTTCTTCTTATTTTTAATGTCTGACTCATTCGGTCTTTGTGTTTAATTCTTGTGTGTAATTAAAGCAGAGTTGCGAAGAATGACACAAGCAACTATCGTGGAAACCTACGGATTCTACTCAATGCATTCCAGTTACTCCCATTCTTTTGGTATACAAATGTAGTGTCGGCTCAAACGATTATCCCTGTACATTATTGATCATATCAAAGAGAGTATTTTATTTTATTTCAGACTTGCTGTAACCCTTAAATTACGGTACATCTGAAAAGAAATGTGATGCAGCATCATAACATGGTGCACGTACCAGTATTCTTTGTTCCTGCTAGCCCAGTTCAGAGATCAACATCAGACCATCTGGTGTTTCCAGCATTATTTCATTTTTTACAAGAAGCTGCAGTAGTTAACCTTCAAATGATGAGTGAGGCCTCACAGCACTCGTGCTCGGGGGTGTCCTTCAACAGCGTGACGAGAACACTCTCTTACTTGCACTCGCTCGCTCATAATTGTGTTCAATAGTCCCAAACAAGGAAGGGCAACTAAAGATCATTGCAGGTATTGTCTGTCCAGTGAAACTTCACTAAAAATTCATCAAACACGGTTTACATTAAAATTTCAAAAGTTATACTTTCCTTCAGCAAAATACCTTTTGTGTTATTTATTAAAGTTTGACACTTAAGTAAGAGTTGGATTTTAATATCTAATTCCCAGTGCTGAGGCTGTTCTATGGGTAAGCACTAGAGCATTTCAGAGCCCACCGAGGTCCTCCGTTTGAGGCGTTTCATTCGCGACATCGATCTTATTGCAATTAGATGACGAGCCGTCCTGGGCTTAATGGCGCATGCTTCGTATGATGCACTTTAGCGAGTTTCTGACGCTCTTCCCTCACGACCAATCGCCATGACTCAGCAACTTCCTCAAACTTACCTACACTTAAATTAATTTGCAAGATGCCCTACCAAGATTCTATGCTTACAGCATTTCCTGAAGCTGAACGATTCCCTCTGTACTCGGTTGCTGTAGAGCGCTTGCCATGCATTGTGGGTTAATTAAAGATTTTCTACATTTCTCCTCTTCTCCATGTGAAAATTTATGCCGTTGTCAATTAAGTCTCACATCAGTTTAAGAATTGTATTGAATAATGCTAGAAAAATATGTATTTTGTGATCTCCTTCTTCCATACTAGTTTCTAACTCAGTGGTTCCCAACATGTGGGTCGCGACCCCATTTTCATTTATTAATGAATTAACCTAATACATATATTTGTGTTTTTGAGTTTTACAGAATAGCATTCCATAATAAAGAAGTTTGCAAAGTACAAAGGATCACATATAGTTATTTGAAGGAATGAGGGTTGTAAATCGAGTACTTGTTCCAAAATGGGTCGCCAAAGGTGAACGGTTGTGAACCACTGTTCTAAATGCACCAATCAGAAAAAAACGACGTCCCGAACTTTTGCACCACAATTAAATGCAAAATAAAACGTTTCAGAGTGAGAAAAACAGCATAACCACATGCATGGAATGACGTGTGTTCTTGTGCCAGCATTGCAGCCCTATTTCCCGTATTTATTTTAATCCCTGTCGTGTATTTCTAGTGACGTATTGTACTCTATACGGGATATATTTAAAAAGTCCGGCAATATATCGATTCTTCATTGCAACATGTCACGAGATGAGTAGTTGTCCGCAATAAATTGCCCGTGAGTGTACACTTTGATATCACCGTTCTGAAATTGAAATTACAGTATGGTTATAAGGATATTTATGCTCTATTTCTTTGATGCCTTATTTTTTTAATCAGTTGAACCTTTAAATATTGAGTTGCATCGAATAAATGAGGATTATAACACACATGTAACGAGTTTATTTTGTAGTTGGCCGTAATGACTGATGAGTAAATTCAACGGTAATATATTATACCTTCTTTTTAAATTTACGTATGTATTATTATTACTTAAAATTTAATAACCTTCATGACCAGGGATAAACATTTCACGCTGTATTGCACTTAAGTAACAGGAACTGGCTGCCTTTTCAACGTCTTAATTATAGATAATCTGTGGGTGTCCATCCACTTATTGTCTGATGCATGAGCGTTGTTGTAATGTACTTGAACTACGCATCTATCCTCTACTAGGTACGGTGTTTGACATATTAGCGGCATTCCTTGCTCAAGCGATACCTTGATTCATTTTATTCCTCTCGCCATTTTTAGCCTATTACGTAATAAACCCTGCTTTACTTTAGATTAATTTAAAGATAAATCCCCATATATTCTTCAGCTGAGCAATATTATACCTCGTTTCTTCGCACACGCTTTCTGTCCACCTTAAAGGGCCCATCGAGCATAGAAGTTAACTTACCCGCCGAACCCATTATTTGCATGGTGCTATATTAATCATAATGACGAATAACTGGCCGCTGCTGAATATCACAACGAGCTGATAAATTCTCCCTTGAATGAAGCACTGGCCAAGATGCTCTTTTTATTGCCATTTAGGTTGTAGGCCTATACACATGTAAATGAAGCTCGTGGCATCGAATAACCAGCGTACTTTTCTTTAGGCAGTCAGTCTCTCAGTCGCTCATATAACGACTCTTTCATGAATTTGTGCTCATGGAGGCACTGACAATTGAACGTTAAACTCATTGTCGTAAGCATGCGACAATTTTTTTTTACACATAGAATTAACTTGTGATATTTTCATACATTTAGATACTTACACTCAATAATGTTCACTAATATTCCTCAGGTAATTAAAATGATGTATATTAATTTTATTCTTTTTTTGACCCAGGATGTACTTTATGTGGATTACATAGATTTCGTAAATTATTCAAAGAAAAAACAATGGGAGACCTGAAGAATCAGCTATCCATTGAGTCTTACAAGCGAGGTACGAAGAAATAATAATTTCGAACTTTGAGCTCTGGGAGGAATCATCTTACGAGGTAAGAATTGTTAACTTTAATTCTATTGAACATTCTATTACATATTTCTGTTTTTGACTGTACATGCTCTTTTTTGTTGATTTCTGTCTGTCTTTCACGATTAGTCATTTAAATACATGAAATTGTACAAAAAATGTGATGTCCTGAAAAACGTCGGATTAAGTTAAAACGTTATGCATTGACACTTCTCGCTAATAAAAACAGTTTTCTGTTGCTAAAAAATGCAATAAAAATTCATACTACACTTGTCACGTTTTACCTACGTGAGACGTGACTGGTAAATTTGTAATAACTCTCAGTTCGATGCCGTGAGAAATATTTATTCAGAAGCTCTACATGCACTGAAGCAAAGTAAACATTTTCGTGTTGTGCTTGTGCTAAAAATGACTTTAATGCAATTAGAATTTTCTAAAGTAAGAACTTTGTATTTTAGGTCTCAGAATATTCGAAAACTAAATGATGATATTACATATTTGCTTAAGTTTGTATACATGTATTTTCCTGAGAATTCATACTGCAGATACTTTCTTCATACGACATTTTAACAATGATTCTTTTTAAAAGATATCTTTCTTTTATAAAATAGATCCTTGATTTGATTTAATTTTTAATGCAATTCAAATCACGTGAAATTCAATACATTAGTTACGGGAAAATTACTTGGAATGAAAAATAAATGTGCTTCATAAACGTCAGTATCTCTTTACAGCCTACAACATCAGCGTTACAATCGCCCCTGCAGTATTTAGTTTATCAAGAGACTCAAATTTCAGTTCATCTTTCGTGCTATCTAGAACTACACATCACATCAATTTCTCTTCTTGATAATACCTCTGATTGTTGTAGCTCATTGTATGCTAATGATCTCAATGTTCATAACAAATTATTAAGTTTTTTCCTGATATTTTATTCGTTTTTGTTAGACATTTTTTTCAATTCACTACAATCAAAATTCATATTTTCTAGAATCGTTAACGATTTTACCTCAGAAAAAGTTGTTTGTACAGAATTTAGCCCTATTAAATAATTATTGAAACTTTTATTCATCTGCAGTGTGCGACTGGGAAAAAATAAATTTGGTTCATCATATAAGTACACATGTGGAGCAGTTTCATATATTTCATAATTTGTGGATGAAATATTATTTCTCTATCAAACTGATAAATGTTGATTAAGTTTATGTTGTAAATTGTTTTTCTTACTATGTATAAAGACAACAATTATCAGCAATTGGCATCAATTGCTAAGTCATTGATGCGAGTTGGGCTAAAATTAGACGTGTTTTTTTAAACTGAATATTCTCATACAAGTTCATTTTCAGGGCCAATTTCATAAAGTAACTTAATATTGAAGTTTGTATAAAATTTACATAGCTACTCCTCAATGTTTTGTTATCGACAACATCAAATAACATTCACGCCTTTGCCTTAACCAACATTCCGTTTCAAGATACATTGACTTCCAAGAGTTGAAGTCGTAGAACTTCTGCTTCCATCCATAGAAACAATTCTCGTAGAACTGGCAGTGACGAAAGGCGACAGTGGCGGTGCAGAGAGTTTATGTTCATCACCACAGCCCACATGTTCTTATGTACACAGCATCGCACAATAGCTGTCGAGTGCATCAGCATAATGTCTTGTTGCAAGCTGCGTACTCGAAGATTTAGTATTCCTAGTTTTAAATGACCTTCGATAAAAATAATGGATTTGTGAAAAAACAAGGAGAGATGCATACTTTGTGAAAACTTTGGATAGTGAAAAACTGGATGATTATCGTATAAGTATAATGCTTCTATTAAAGGTCATAGACCTTTCATAGGTCATTGGGTTGTCAAATAAGGCTAATTTCAATTTATAGTGTCAAAATAATTCTTGTGAATTAGGTCTAATCGATTTATCGATCGTAAGAGCAATTACAAATATAACATCACTATACATAATTTGGAAAGAATATTTGAAGCTTTTTTCCTGTGATCAAAATGAATGTATTTAAAATCGTCCTGGAAAATCAATATTCTGAAAAATTATTATCGTTTTGATTTGAGCAATAATCGAGGACTATTTACCAAGGAAACCCTGGGCAGATCCCAGTCTGCTTCAGTTTTTTGAAGTACCACCGAGAAGGCTGCTTTCTTCAAACAATGGCACACTTTATCTATCTTACGAGAAAAGTTATCGGTGTGGCTCCAATTAATAGACTCGTTGCCTGAGAAAAACCAAACCGAGGCCTATTTTATGCCCTTATATTGGACCTGGAATGATTGAAGCCATCAAACCATTTGGTTTTAGAGTCTACAGTAAATACGTGCTAATTGTTTTAGGGTCAGGCCTATGGAGAGCCTGGTGGTTTCCTACGATGTGCTTCTCTTAGTATGTCCTCAAAAGAGCACAAAGAAACGAATCCTCATTTTGTTGTGCTTATAAACTGAGGTAAATGCCCGATTCATTATAATTCTTTAATTTGTTCCTTGAGGCTGAGGAGTTTCACACTATTTGTGTAAAAAATCCCATTGTTTCCAAAGATGAGATGTTGATTCTGGATTTCTACTGCAACTCCTACTTGAATATTGTAGTGGTACTCTGTTTTAAAAATGAAACCTTGTTTCCTCGGATTGAAATTGGTATGTGCTTCAATCATACACGAAGAGGTTAGAGAAAGTCCACGGTGAAAAACAGCATAATTTTACTGTCTCTCTTTTACAATTACTAATAACATGCACTTTACTGCTGACCATATAAAATTTAGCAGCTGGCGACAAGTATTATAATGAAAGAATTATTTCTATTCTTTGATTTCTTTGTCACTCTTTGTGTTTTTGCTCATAATAGTTGAACTTTAAGCAATGAATGTGTGAATTGCGTCTACTGGGATCTAAACTGAATAAATTTAATTTACTAAATAAGTATAAAAAAGCTTAACTACATATTTTACAGCGCAAGTGTAGTTGATTGGTAATAAAAGACCAAGCATATAATTTAGAATATTAACATATTTGAGAAGTATAACATGCAATCGACAATAGGTTGTTACAATTTTCCCGCGTTCTCTGTATGTTTTCTAACTAGAAATGTAACATTAAGAAGCTTGACTCCCACTAGACTAGGAAAACTTCCCGGCCTTCTATCTAGAAAACCAGAACACTTCGCTGAACACGATGTTTCAAAACCAAGGTTTCCTATGCTTAGTAAAAATGAACTTTTATCTGTTAAGAAACGTACATTTGCATTAAACTTTTGTACGTCAGTGTTGTATTGTTTTTTAAATGTTTCACCATTAGTTTGAAAAATTTGTAGCTTTTATTTCGTGAATTCAAAAGTAAACTTGACATTGCGACCACGTTCACTGTCAGTTAGTATGATTTTTCCGCTAAAAATAGAGAAATTTAATTTATTCTTCATTAGTTACAATTTCATCATCAAATTGATACTTCTCTGGGAATCAAGTTACTACTGACAAAAATTCAAGTAAGAAGCAGATATTTAGTACTCTAATTTTCAATTGGGTTGGACATTAATTGTACATATGTGATACGCTAATTTTAAACATTCTCAATTCTTTAATATCCTTAAGCTTTTATTGTGCATTAGTTATGTAAAAGTCTTTTCCTACTACCTTCGAATTTTGTGTAATTTTTTGGCAGCAGCAACATAAGATTTCATGCAGCACCAGGCATACAAATATTGATTTCAGCGGACCTTGTTGCCTATTTAATAAACAGCTTCGTGATGGTACAGCTTTCGCTGGATTTATACATGTTATTATCTCTTCGTGTAGTTAATAAATTTTGGGGAAAATTTTTTATGTCAAAGTCTTTCTCATTTATAGTTTTTATTTACATATCTATTTTTATTTGCAACTAAACCTCTCAAGAATTCAATGTTTACTGAAAAATGTTCATTTTTTAAAAATTTAAACGCACAAATGATATATATTTTGACTTTTAAAACTTTTCAAGTGTCTGGAAATTATAATTACAACTCATAATAAATGTTGCAAATTTTCAGGCGAACAACTCTGGTCCAACACTGCAACAACTGTGTGAAGCTCCGACGTCACGTCCCGGTGAGTACGGGGCACTGGGTAGCGAACACTGATCAAACACTGAAGAGTGACCCCCAAAAAAATGTTAACCGAAAGAACATGATACAAGGGTTGAGTTCAATGGTTGAAAAACTGAACATCTATTTTATGCATGCAATGGGTATTCTAGATACGAATAAATAGTAATAAAATTTCTGTTAACTTTTTTGGGTCACCCTATAGTTTTCAGACTTCTCATTGACATTGAAAATTATACCATGTGTAAACTTATTTGCGATGGAACCTACTGCCTAATCAGAGAAAGGCTGGACGTTTGGTAAACGTGTTCACTGTTCCTTTTGCTCTAACTTGTCTTAAATTCAAATGAAACTGGGTCGTGAAAACAACTCTACCGATGAATTTTGTACGGTTCGATTCCTTTTGTTAATCAAGTTGTATTATTGTTCCATTTACGGTGTTTATGTTTTTTGTTACACAATTTACAGGTGTAAACTGTCATAATATGGTCAAATTACATAGTTTGAAACGCAGTACAGAGCTACTGTGGTCAATTTTCAAGCTGTGACCTACATGATCACCATGATTAAACCTGAGATAATTTGATCAAGCTTCATTGAATTCGGAAATAAAAGACATCCTTGGAAGGAGCTGCGGAGAAAGATCAGTCAGTGGTTGCTGTCGGTGGCTACTGATGGTAGGTGATGCAGGCTTATAGTTTTCATAAGCGACTCGTTTCTTTGTTTTAGTGGAGCCTATGAAGGCTGAGGAATAAAAGAGGTGGTGTGAGGGCTCGCGAGAGGCTGTGTGTGGCGTGGCCTTTGTGCCCGTGTCTTTATAGCGCACTCCTGAGATCAGAGAACCCGCAACGCTCGTTTCAACTCGAACCCTTCTTACCTTGTTTGTCTTGCCTCGCAAAAGACTTGCCTTTTCACTCATCTTAATTTGCTTGGTTAATGTCTCAGATTCTGTTATTTAATGAACCTTGCAGGCCTCCTCCTCTAGGTGTCATAACTTTTTCTAGAGTTGGTACTGTCCAAGGCGATGCCCAGTCGTTCTTCGTCGTAAACGAGTTTTTGTTCTCGTATTTCTGCATTTGCCCTCTGGTTAGAGCAAGTAAAGGTAATGATATTTTTCCTCACATTGAAATCGTGTAATAGTTTTATTTTATAAAGCTCAGCGTTTCCACAACCTGGTTATGCAGAGTACGCTGCAAAGCTTTTTTTATTCATTATCTATTAAATTGCTTTCATTCTCTTAACCGTTTACTGCGCCAAAGTTTTACTGGATAAAAATAATAGGTTTCCAATTTTTTAATATTTAATTTGCTTCTTTAGCTGCCATTGACTCGGCTGTAATTTGCGGTCATGCATGGACTTGCCTTTATTTTCAGCTGCACTGAGACATAACGCCGTATAAGATTTGGTTGAATGCTGCTAGCATACCGAAGCAGCGGCACGGCTATGTAGACACGCATGTGTATGTATGCTGTAGCTGCCTTGCGACCAGTCATGCGCTACTGGCCATATCACAGCTCACTCTTGCAGACGAGGGAAGTCATCAAGCATATCGGGCACTGCCACCCAAACTCACTTAATTGCCCTGACGCAGGCATGCATAGAGAAACTCTGCGTGCGTATCCGTCTTCCGCAGGCCACGAAGCTCGAGGTCTATGCCCCTAAATTTGTGCCTCGCGGTGGCATTCCTGATGCTGTTACATTCTTCACTGATTTGCAGTTGCTTAGAAATCTGCTCGAATTATTTCTTGAACGGTTCTCTGGTGAGTGATGACTTCGTTCTCTGGTTTGCGTGCTTTGAACGATCAAATTTCTCCAGAATTACACGGTATTCAATTATTATTTGTGTTTATGATTGAATACGTCGCTTCAGTATAGCAATGCGTCGTTATGTTCATTTTTGTTTATGAAATGCTTCTTTTATAGTGGAATTGAATTGTTGACCCTTAAATGAAAGAACAGTTCTAGAGATTGCATCATCTCTGCTTCTAATGCTCTTCTCTACAGACTAATGGTCGTTAAAAGGACTAGAGAATCCTGTTGAGAATGTATAGACACCAGGAATAACATGCCCTGAAGAGGAAGTGCGGGGCTCGCTTCTTTAATGGTCACTAACAAGCTCGAGTCCGCACAGAATTGAGATGAGCCTAAGCATGTCGCCGACAAATTGAAAGATTGGACCATGATAGATGCTCAACATTAGCTCTAGCGCTCCATCTCGTTGCAGCACAGTCAAGTCGCGTGCTCCGTTAGCCGTCAGCACCAAAATCTCCAGCCTATCACAACTTTCATCATTATCTTCTATATTTCAAGCGAAGTGCTATGCATCTAATTTTTTATTGGGGAATTGATCATTACAGCTGGATGATTAGTTTGCTAAGTTAATTCAATACCTGTTCTGAACTTTTGAATAATCAAACGGCAAACGTTTACCACCGTATAAAGAACTGTGATGTTTAATGTACCTTCACTACCTGAAAGTTTTGTTTGTATTGTTAAGTAAATTTGTGAAATCGTGCTATAAATTCGTGTATTGCTGTCATGTTTGTTGCACGTTGGAAAAATCGTGTTACATGTTTGTACATTGTTGACACGTTGGCTTATGACATAGCATTTCATCAAAGATGAAATACAAGCGTCTCGAACGTCGCATGAATTCGCAATTTTGAGCTTGTTAACTCGTACTCTAACTCATCGACAGCACCGTGTTTTAGTCCAGGGAGGTCACTTGTTCGAATGCTTCTCACTGTTGATTGCGACGAGTTTTTTTGCTACGGTCCCAGTTGAGATTGTTTTAGGATTGTTTTAGGGTTGCTTTAGGGCAGCAATATAAGAGTTGACGCTACGCGGAGAGTATGTCAAATTCTCTGCGACATGTTCAAGTTGTGGTTAGACTCGATGCTGTCCGACTTGTTTTTTACGTATGATAAATTGTGTGGTTGTCAAATTGGTGACAATTTTTCTGTGGTGATGATCATTCGACTACGGATCATTATTTACGACGTAATTGTGAGCTTCTGTGATAGAAGTGTCCGACAAATTATTCTAACGTTATTACGAATGAAAATAGTTCTGAGATTCATGCTCGTAGCTACGCATTCATTGGCAAAATTAAATCGTCCTTTGATCCTGGTAAAGTTTTTCTATTTTGGACATAATACATTTATGTTCTAAATGGCAGTTATTAATTTCATCAGTTTCCAAAGCCACTTATTACCTGTTATGAAGTTTCCCAGTCTTAGTGTCAAAAAGAATGATACTGACTACACGATGAGGATTTCTTGATATCAGTTAAATTTACTCGTTCCAGAACTGAATTCTATTTGCTACTGGTGAAAATTTTTAGCCATGCCAAAATCGTTGAGTAGGTTGTTCTTAAAAACCTTGTCTTGCTGAACACTGCTTACATAATTTTTTTCTTTTTCTGCTCCTTCGAACAAGAAGCACAGCCTCCCTCATAAGAAGCTACAACAACTTCCACTTTCCTCAAGGGATGTGATTTACAACATGTCAAGTGTTAAATTATCTCTTCGCATGTGTTTCCGACGCTAGTTAAGCCATGCGTTCGCGCGCAATTAAGACAAAGTTTTATCTTTATCAAAGAATGACAAGCATGCCAACGCTGCCGTGTCATTTGATCGTTCAGAGCATTTCCTCTGTCTTCTCTCTCCTTGTCTGAGCATTGTGGTCATCAGCAATTACTTTGTTTAATGATGAAATAGAACATTGATGAGTACTAGCGTCGTTTAATTAGAGTTTTCAAGGGGGTCTCAGAATATGCAGCCTAATTCATAGTCGAATACTTCTGTGATGTTTTTTAGCTTCGTTTTAGTTTTCGTAATACGACAGTTTGTCGGCCATCTCTAGCAGTCTAGTTCGATTTCTAGATTGTTACTTTCCCTTCCTACTAATTTAGCATGGATTTAGACGAGGCAATCCAGGGCTTCGCTATGCTCTTTTAAAGGTTAACGAACGGATCATAAAGTTTTGGGCCTGCTCTTGAGAAATTTCTCGGCACAATTTGTTGAGAACGTAAGAGAATAAAAGACGCCAGGCGACGTCACTCATAAACGTGTTGCTTGTACTTTTATAGGACCTGGGTGCGCAATTTGTGGACTCTGAGCAGCATGTACGGAGCTAGCTACAACATCTTCAACAGAATCAAAAGCCTCGTTAAAATGATGAATTTGCCGTTGTTATGTATCCTGCAATGAGCCATTGTTGACTTCACATGATCCGAGAGACCACCGAATGAGCAGCATTGTAAATTGCCTGTAGTACCAAATTTCGTTCGTCATTTTAGTGGGTCGTTAGACAGTTATAATTTGGAGACTATTTTCTTTGGAATTGCGAACCATTTTTACTGATTTTGGGCACTTATTATTTAAATACTTATGCTTCAGACAGTGATGTATATTTGTCAAAAGTTTTGAAATAACTTGGCCAGCGCATATGAGTCATCTCTCCAGGAAAATAAAATACATCAACTAATCTTAACAACTGATCTCTATTGATTTACCTGTAATGCTGCTTCACCAGAGCTTCCCCGTAACCCTTACTATTTTCAATGAGGCTTTTTTGTGGATGGAATCCGTGATAGTCGGTAGCAGAGCCTCCATACTCGCTTGATACCGACTCTAATAACAGAGACGACTGATGACATTACTATTGGTGGTCTGGAGGGCCATGTAGCTGCGTCTCTCGAGGCTACACCTGTTCGTATTATCCTCACCATTTCCTTGTGCTGGTGTTCCAGCGCTCTCATGCTGTAGCTTCGTCCATCTGTTTCACCTGAAAGACACCTTGTGCCTCTTGCGCCATCATTAAAGCCTTGCTAGTTCTTTGGAGGAGGCCGCGCGGAGTCTTTCAATGTCAGTCCTAGAAGGTGATCTGGTGCTCTTGCTGACTGATGATTACCTGGAACAAACTTCGTGAGGCACACATGGTCTCATCTCGCGGTGGCAAGGAGCAAATGACTGCACTTGGAGCGTCATAAAGTCAAGCGCTTCGTCTTATTTAAATACAGGCGTGAGGAACAAAGGAAATGGCCGTCAGAGTATATAGGCTTTAGGCAGAGAGAAGGCCAATACTGTACTCAAAGCCCATGTGATGCCCCGGTCTCTGGCAGGTGGTCCTTTGAGATTGTTCTCATTATTATTACCCTTGAGTGACTTTTAGTTTCGCTTTTAGAACGCTATTAAACAAAGAGAATAAAAATTCACAGAAAATGTCACGAAATGTGTACCTGAAATAAATGTGAACATTATTTAAAGTATATTTTATCCTGTTTTATCAAATTGCCGTTTCGCTAGAATAGTTACTGTTATTCAAAGTAAATCTTGTACTTTTCATCTTGACTTACTCGTACTAAATTACTGTTCCTATGTCTTGTAAAAAAATAACATACACTGATTTTTATGCAAGCTGGCCCACGCTGAAGATCCATTTGTTGTCAGGGTTGTGCGAGGTGGAATGTTTGTAAGCCTAGTTTGTGACCTCTTGCGGCAGTAGGCCAACCTCTTATGGATGGGAGTGGTTACCATGTCAGGGAAGCCATTTTTCCTGTCCAGGATGCCATTAGGTGTGATACAAAGCTAATTTGGCTATTGATTTAAGATTAGAGATCCGGTCGTCAAAAGTGACCCTCGAACTCCCTTCGGATTTATTCACATCCACATTCGTCAGCGACAACTCGCAGGAAACAATACATCCCTCATTGGTTGACTCAGGTATGTTTCTATCATAACCGTCAGTAAGACATGATGCAAGTCCAAATACGGTAGCAAAAGGGTGTATGTGCTATCAGCACCCACCTAAGCTAGTAGTTGTCTAATTTCGAATTCCATACTTTCAGCTCATTGCCAGCCACATTTTAACACCGTGGAACATCCAACCTCACACCCTAATATCGAGCAAATTGGTTGTACCTCAAAATTCGAGTACCAGCAACAATAACTGTGCAGCTACGTAAACATTTGCTCCTTAGGTATAAAAAAAATCCATTATTCTCTCTCACTGACAGTTCATTACTCAAATAGACCCTTCCAACAGTGTAGGACTCTAGGTAATGACGTAAGAACAAATTTTCATCATTATGCTCAGCATTCAAACCTCTAACCACAGGGCTTCTTCTGAGTTTACTCATTACCTTCTAATTAAGCAAAGCAAGAATGACCGCGGCAATGTGGAACAGCGTCTCGAATGCCCTCAATACTTGGTGGGTGCGGGCAACGAAGCTAGCTAAGCATGACTTGACTTACTTAGGGACTAAAAAACCCCATAATACCGAAGAAATTTTAATGGGCTTCGCTGTGTGATAAACGCAGAATAGCGTCTCATCTGCATACCTTGAGTAACTGAAATCCAGCGATGCTGAGGTACCTGCTGCGCTCTTTCTTCTTGGGCCATAAATTCATTACATGCTTCAGTGCATCGAGTGGCGGAACGCGACGTCTAATGAAACGCTAACTCTATAAAGATAGCGCTCGAGCCCTCATTATGAACCCTATTTATTATGCGGGCATGGCCCGTTCTTGTTTTTTACCTCCTTGCTTATATTTCACGCAACTTTTCAATCCATCGACCTTTGAAGCGAGAAAAACTTTATCGATGTTATTGAGGAGGCGCTGCTGACAACTTCTTTGGGCTTCGAAGGTTACCCTTGCGAAACTTCCCTAGGTTGTGTTGCAACTATTTCTAGGCTTTATCTTCATTTTTTATTCTGCTTAGATCTGTTTCAAACGCTGGGAAGCGACAAAATTAGGGAAGAGAATATCTTTGTTAATTGCTAATAAGTTCTTTCTGTGGGACGAGAATGTTTTTCAGTTACGGCAGGGATCATGGAGAGCCTTTGTAGCTCTGTGTGTGTAGTCACGTCATGTATTTTCCCCCTATTCTTTCATAATAATCTGTAAAATAATCTCCTTCAATCTTGAGTAAATTACTTTTGTCCCTCCAATCACTATTGTAGATTTTGAAAGTTTTATCTTTCCTTTTTGTAATGTATGTGACTTTTCTGAGATGAAATGTTTACTAGTAATTCATACAGCAAATAAACTGGCAAGACCCGCAGTTAATCTTACTGAATGGAATAGCTCATACTTAATAAAGAAAGTTGCGAACTTATTATACTAACACCTTATTTTGTTGCACAGAATATTCATTGCAGTTTCGTGGCGTTGCAATATATGTATTGATGTCCATAGGGCCTATTAAATTGTAAATATCGGCAAAAAAGCGAAATTGCAATCACTGAATTTCATCATGAGTAAACAATGACGAATTTTTTAGACACTCTTATTAGCGAAAGTTAACCAAAAACAAGTCCATAATATCTCTAAATTCTACTCGTCAGTTACTCACTGACTAATTCTCACTCGTTTAATACATGAATTAGGTTGAAACTAGAGAAAAGGGAGGCTTAACGCGCGCAATAAAAATAATGGGCAACTTTACGTACAAAAGTCCTCAATTTTTATGGTTCTCAGAAATCTAGTTACAGGCTCCAAAACGCGTAACCTAACGCCTCTACTGTACAGAGTTAATGTACTACGAGGTTTCTCATTAATTCGTGATGAAAAAACACTGATAGGTAATATGCTGTGAATCTGCCGTATAGTTACTGCATGTTTTTATAAAATGCATGCCTTAAATAATCGACGAAAAAATGACAGGGACAAGTGTTGGTTTGATAATTTCTTAGCATATTTTGTCGTTACGAGTACCTTCATATCTGATATTATAGGTTAAATATTAAAAGATCCGAGTTCCAGTGGGTGAGAACACTTTGTTTACCAATTTCCTTCAAAATAAAAATCATTGAAATATTCTAGCTCTACTTCTGATCTGTAATAGCTCTCAAGCCGTGTGAACTTACGTCTTAATCAAACGTTCCTGTAGGTCCTACAGACACCTTTCATTTTGGCTTTTCGCACTATAGCTGATCTTTCTACATTATAGATAATTTTATCGTGAGTCCACGAGCAGATCGAGCTGAAATGATCACGACTCGGAGGTGCGCTTATCCAGCTCGTAAGGATACGTCTTGTTTCCTTATTTCAAGCGCGCATCCGGAACACGGCCGGCTCTCCCACTGCTCCATTTCGGATCACCGTCAGAAGCACAGACTTCACGATCTCTTGTTCTTCAAGTGACAGACTACTCGATTTGTCGCTGATTTCATCGCTCGCTGTTTCTTGTAGCTTCCTTGACCTTTTTACAACCACAGCCTTATTCGTCCTTGGAGCAATCCTCATTAGGAACTTTTTAACGATGAAATTTTACCTAAAAAAAACTTCACTTGGCAGTTGCAAAAACTGATTACAGCATGTAAATTTGATGTTGCGCAGCTTTTTCATTTTATATAGTGAATTAAATTATTTGGTACCCATTCAGGGTAAAAACACGTCATGATTAATAAAATTGCTATGACCACGACTGATTCAATTTTTCCTGCTGCTAACGCATTCACAGACTCCTTTATTAGGAAAAACTTCAATTAGTTAGATCTCCCGATGAGCCGTTCTTCTTCAGTGCTTATGCCTTGACGCCCGTCGATGCCATCCTTTGTTTTCATAGCTGAACAGGATTGAGGAGTCACCGCACGTATGTATTTAGAGACCGTCCAAGCTTACTGAACTGTTTCTAATGAGGCCAGATCCTCTAGAATGTTATAATAACCGTGGATGTCCTGCTGGATTCCGATCGCTGATATCAAGGACACGACTGAGCATCATGCTTCTCTTTTTAAGTACGGAGAGTCCTTGGAAACCCAAAGGCTTCTACAAAGCAGGGACTGCTTCTCACAGAACCTGAAGCAGCGATTGCGGCCATGCTTCGCTGACCTCGTGTATCGAGAATACTTGGATGAGAATAAAACTTCGCTCATGAGTTATTGGCTTTGTCTCCGAGCCAGCGATCCACTTTCTTTATATCCTTGCTCGTCAAATTCATTATTTAATTGGTTTGTGCCGACAGGAGTCTTGGAAGTTAGATATGATTGCTTTGTGTAACACAAATTTGCAACTGTTGCAAAATGCTAATGTTGTAAAAGTAGAGACTATAATCGTTTATTCCTCGCAATATTTATGTGATGCACACAATGCAATATGTTATTAAATATTCTCTTCATAAAGTCCAACTTATGATATTTTTATGTATATGACAAAATTCAAGTTGAATACGTACAGTATATTTAAATTTGTTCACTGAGCTGAGTGATTTCTTGACACTTTGCTGCTGTGATTGAATCCAATTCGCCGAGAAAACCCTAAATTTTACCTATAATCTGTTATTGTAGTATTTGGGGAAAAAATAGACACGTATTAAGTTGTTTCAAACTTGAGCCACTGGGAGAGAGCACTTTCAACAAATACAGGAGCAAAAGTGCGAATATGCTGTTGAATTCGAACCGAATGAACGCGCGGATTTCTAAAGTTGAATCATGTTTAGCTCTAAGCTTTCTGTGATAAATCTTAATGTCTTAAAGCATTTGTTGTTATTCATACATAACATCAATAAAGACTTCAGAAAATTTACTAGGAACTTCGATCTTGAAACCTGGCCTATGACTAGACAATACTCTTCTTAATTTGTAGGTAATTTCTATTGCACGCCCTAGACGTGCGCTGCAAAGCGCGCATCCGCGGCTTTTGTTTTCGATTCGTGTTCTTGGTTGGATCCGAGCAAGGTCTGTCTGTGTTGTATTGCGTACGACTTCCTGTGAGCACGGCGGTGTGCGAGCGATCGCCCGCAAGAGGCGAACTATGTAGGGCGGTGGTTTGTGAACTCCTCACATCACAGCTTAACCTTGACGCCATTGCTCCGAAGAAAGCAAAAAAGAAACACTGCTACCTTGTTTAAATAGTTAAGCAAACTCCGCCCGTCACGGCTGATGGCCACATTCGTTCCTTCTCAGTCCATGATCAAAAAACCCTCCAAGGAGTAGCAAAATTGCAGGTCTGTTAGACTGAGCTAGTCGTATAATGAGTTAATCTCAGAACATACTAGTTCGTGGCTTAGTATTCATGAACACGATGTGCTGACACACCGTGGATGTAAATTCTTACTTCTAAGATGTAACACTTTGAAGCAGTTTATCGTTCGTTGTATATCAACGTACAATCTTTTTTATACGTTTGATAGTTTTTTTTTATATAAGAGTAAAGTTTTCGACAATAATTAGCATTTGTACATTTTGCGACGGTTCACGCAAGCGGTTTATTTCCTTGTTGGGAACTCAATGAGTCATGTTTTACTATGAAAAAATTCATGAATGAATGCTATCGTAGAGAGAACATTGGCGCGTTAAAGTTATTCGAAATTATTTGATTTCCTAATTATTGAAGATTATTAAAATCGTCGACAAATGGAATGTTTACCAACTGTCGTCGTATAGGGAAGAAGGTAATGCTTCTTCATGAATTATTGCGGATCAAAATTGTTGCCTTTTAGTTTGCAATTGCAGTAAACAGTGTGCACTCTTTGCTGCATGAAAAGTTTCCCAGGATATCTCTAAATCTTGTGGTAATGACGGCCAGCATTCCTGTCTAATGGAATTCCGGTAGCAATGAAAATGACGTCTAATGAGAAGAAAGACAGCGACTCACAGAGACGCATTAAATCTTGCAAGACAATCCAAACGGATTACTCGTGAAGTAACAGTAGTATCAGGAAAAAATATTTAATGCTGCGGAGAATCATGCGTTTTTTGTGATAGTCTAACATAAATGAAGCTTGACCTTTTCAAGTTTTACCCCTCGCTAGAAGGCGTTTCACCAGTTTGTTTTTTACAAGTATAAGAAAAAAAATTAGTTTCTCCATTCCCAAGTTGATATATATGGGGTTGAATTCTTTTGACCAAGCTACCACATGAGACACTTGCTTCTACCTCTCACAAATATTTAAGATTGCCTTTATCATATTTACGAGTGATACCATCATGTAATATGATGCTGCTTGAGAGAATTTTTAACTGTATAGATCTATTTTGGGCTACCTATTGCACAATTGACTACTGTTAGAAGTTAGTGAACGAGACCGATGTTTTCTTTGTCAATCAAATGCCTTTATGAGTTTAGACTCTGTCGTAACAAGGCACTTCTTGTCTGCCGTATTGAAGTTACTGGAATTTGTGACCAAGCAAAGTGCAGTAAAATATACGTCTACGAACATCTCTTAATACTGTTTGCTCACATGCTAGTAATTTATTTGGATTGCTAATTGGCAACCTAAAAAAAATATATTTTCCCATAAATGTGTACATATACATATATATTTTTTTTCTATCGATGTTGTATACATTTATAGAAAAGATAAGTTCAGCATAATTCCTACGGTATGAATGTAACAGAGCGTAGGAAAAACGGCCACCGCTGCAGCGAAGAAAACTCGAGCACAAAGCTGAGGAATGTGGGCCTTGCTCGCTCCTTTGACGCTGCGTTGACCGCGGCCTATGCTTGCAGCGGCACCCACAGCAGGTAAACGAGCTAGAATGGAACTTTGTCAAGAACATCTCGTTACTCTTCGTTGGCTCTCCTTCGGATATTTTAGGAACGCTTCTTTTCATGTCACAGATTAGTTGTTCCTTCCCCTGAGCTCTGAGTGTTTCATAGCTAACGGTTCTACGCGAAGAAGCTTCATCACTTGTAGGCCAATATTGGTCTCCGTCACCGCGCCATTGCTGGCGATTACAATAACATGTATCTTTTTTTCAGAGTTTAGAGATTCACATCTATCTTCTGTGGTACATGTAAATTTTTTGTGCTTGGATTCAAGTTTACAGACATTAACACACATTGCCGCTGGATGTTAATGTACTTATCCACTTTTTCGCCTTCAACCTCGTATGTTCAAACTAACTTTGTTTCTTCGTTAGTGGTAGACTATAAATTCACTCAAATTCATTCAAATTACTCAGTGTAGCTCTTTTGTAAGACTACGCCATATATCAGCGCAACGTTAAACAGCACACACGTGTCAATTTTCCCTATGTTCTTGACCATTACTATAGAAACATGTGTAATCATAATTAGATATTAAATGAGCAGTTAGTAGCTCTTATTCAAAAACTGATGGAATCTATCTACCTTTAGCTTCAAGCACGTTTTCTACGAGTCTCCCAACTCAAAAATTTGTAACTGCTTATTTCATGTCATTTGCTTACATATTTTGTTAGGATATCTTCAATTAATTCCATAGTACTCTCGCAAGACTGTGTGCCTTATTGCTGTTCTCTTCTTCCAAGCTCGATGAAATATTGTAGTTGAAAACACTGAGGCATGGACTGAATGTGGGATACCTGGTCTCGCTCCTCAAGTCAACCTTGTCCTTCTTCAGCAGTACTTGGTGACATTCTTCAGCGTATGATTTAGCACTGAGTTCCAGACCTCCATTCTAGGATACCATACCTACTCTCAATCCAAGAGAATATTGAAGGACGCAGAATATAAGTGATCTACATACAATTTTCCTAAATCCTCCCTCCAAATATTTGTGTGCTGATATGCAGTGTGAACTCTATGTAAGTAAAGTTATTATGCGATTCTTCACTCTTCATAAAGAAATTTATTTTCTATCGGAATTAAATTCTAAAATGATTTCGCGATTGAATTGTTGACTCGATATAAATACGTACATGGTTATGGGCGTCATCTTGGATAAATTCATGGTGTCTGTAGACAACATTTTTAATTTATGAGTAAATTTCCTGATTGATCTCTCTAAATTTCTTGTTTTTTGAGTTATAAAACCATTAAAAATTGTTATCTGCAACCTTAGGCTAAAATCCATCTCTCGGTAATCGATAGACAATTTACATTTATCTTGTCTACTTACCATATACTTGATGGCAGTATAAACTGACTATACTGGCAGTATAAACTATGTCAATTGGTCACAAATTTTAGTAACATGTATGCTGTAGACAAGAAGTATTCATATTTCAAAGAAAGCTCAGAAATACTAATCATTGAAACTCAGATGGAAAAAATTCGAAAGGTAATTACATTTTCTAATGTAGTAAATGTAAAATGAAATTCATTTAATTTATTGCATTTAAAATTAATTAATTTCAAACCGGTACTTGACAATGATATAATGAAGTGACGAAGGTTCACAAAGAGTGTTTTACACTGTGTGTGCCTCATAAGAATTCTAAATTGGATTAAACACTATGAGTAGCTGTAAAAATACGCACTTGTAATGATCTTATCAAGAAAAAGCAATCGAATTTAGTTTAGATTGTCAGTCCTGAAAGGAGTCGAAGAGTCTTCACATGCACAGCCGAGTGTTCTCCCGCACTCATGACGGTAGTATCAGCAATCCTGATCCACGTCTTCGAGATCAATCTCTGTAATGGATCGCCGATGTTTCTCTCACTATCTCTGCTTAATTGAATCACCAATTGGCAGGCACCGCTCGAAGCCAAATGACTCTTACCGTGACGGAGCCTTCAAGTCTTGCTTAGCCACCGCTGCAGGCGCTGCGACACTTCTCCCGTTCTCATACCGGTGTCCATCGTGAGTGCATGATGCTGAGGCGAGTGGTTGGGACCACCAGATACGGTAATATTGCTGTAGCTTGATGAAAAGACGCCTTTACGCTGATTAAAACAACTCTAGGCTGGCAGCAAGCCTCGCTTCAAGTGCGCTAGACTTGTGATCATCCTCAGTGCCTCAAGGTTCTATTCTTGGTCCGCCGTTCTGGTTCATCCATTTTCCGAAGTAGTGTATAAAAGCAGCATTCACGTTTTTGAATCTCAGAATCATAGGCGCCTGCAAGAAAAGGCTTCCTGCTTTCTTTGATAAAATTTCCGTGGTGGACCGTCGGCGGTGCAGAAATGGTGTGGTTAGGCATGACCGACCAAGTGAGAACATATGTACGCGACACATGCCTTCTTTGCCCAAACAAAATGAGGTGGTCGGCAAGGGTGTGACAATGCGGTGCTGCTGGCAAATTGAATGGTACAAAGCTTGCGCTCTCGCGCTCTTTGGCTTCGATACCAACTGAGCTTGCTTCTCGAGCAGATTTTTTCGGGGCTGTTCTTCGCTGTGCTCACTGCACCGTGCGCAAGAGCATTCATCGGAGATGAATGAAAATCGTGCCTGATGGTTTAGAAATTAAGCTTGACTATGACTTTTCTTTTCTATTTTGTATTCGTCAATTCGGTTGTTCTTTCATATTTGCTGACCTATAATCATGGAGGTCATCTTCGATTGAAATGTTTGAATCCTATAGTGTAAGTCAACTCAATAATGCATACCTACACATGACTGTATGGGCAGTTTTTCGCTTCATTTATTGCTGAAGTTGGTCGTTTAATTTGATCAGCAGGCCATAGTTCTCTGCCATGCGATCCCAATCAGACGATCGATGCCATAAAACACGGCTGCGGATGGTGGATGGTACAAAATCGAGCGATCTCTGGTGCTCCAGATCTCAAGAACAGACTGGAACTCCAGTTACGAACAATAAATCCCTTGCCGAAAGTGGCGGCGCCGCATCAGCAGCATTTGGCAGGGCTGCGTGATGGTTCCTCATTAGGAGCTTCCCTTGGTCTTCTCTAGCTGTCCTCTCTTTCCAGCTCTAGCTGCCTCTCCATCCCTTCCCTCTCTTTCGAACCCAAAAAAGTATGCCTCCAAAAAGGTCCCACTTATTTCTGGCACTGAAATTACGCTGAGCTCTTCATTTTACTCCAGCAAATCAAGTGCCGAGTTATTATGCCTCATTTAATTGTGTTTGATGTTACTCTCACTTATTTTGAAGCAGTCACACACTATGTCTATCAGCAAAACCTGACTTTATTTCAGTTTTTAATTTACTAAATTTAATTTAATCAGAACAAGTGTTGATACATTGTATGCTTAGTACTGAACAATTTTTTAATAATTATTTTGCAATGAAAAGAAATATTAAGTGTTTTACTACCTTTTCTATCATCTCTTCAAACTAGTTTTTGCAATCTTGTAGTTATTTTCAAGAAATTAGTCATTTTACTTAGGTTCATTTTGGGACCCCAAGCAACTGCAACCTGAAATTTGTCTAGACAAATCTATCATGTCTGCGCGGTAGCCACATGCAGGCCTCGACGCATGCGTACGTATGGAGGCAACTGGGAGAATCTCTGCGGAAAGCTCCTAAATCACGGTCCAGGACCCACATAGAATGTATTGACGGGGGTGCATGGCTGTGTTTAAGCCTCACTTTGAGCAACTGCCATCTGGTATTGATTGATTCCAGTGGGGATTGTTGGCGCTCTGGCAGCGGACAGCGCACACACGCCGTCCAAATTGGGAACTGCTGCCAATGCTGCCATGAGTCTCTTCTCACCAGCTATGGTTCATTCTACTTCCTCCAGAATTGTCTGTTACTCCTAACTTCATCAAAAAATTGCAAAATAATTTTTCAAATGTGGATGCATTCGGTTTATTTTAGAGAACACGAATATGACGCTTTTCCTGTTAATTCTCATGTTACGATGAAAACCCACATCCCTTGACTGTTAACACTAACGATACCGTTTAGAACTTTGTATGCACTTACAAAATAACCATACCATATACATGAAAAATAACCATACCATATACATGAAAAAACGAAGTCGTGTGGATACACTTATCGTACCAAGTATTTTATACGAGTTCTGATAATGGTCGTAAATACTCCTGGAGAAATTGTATCATGACAATTTAACAAAGGCGCTTTCACGATGATGTCCATAGATGGGCCGAATGCTTCATGCAATGACTGTTGAAGCGAAAATAATTTATTACTGCGAATTGTGGTGTCTAGCAAAACTTACTTTTTATTTAACCATTTCTTCCCGTTATTTTGCTTCCCAAAACATAATTTAATTTTATGTTTTCATCATACTTCAAAAATGTTATTTTACTACTGCATTGTCGGGAGCTTCCATATTTAGTTCACTGTCTCCTTCAGCTCCCATGACATCGCATCTCAGTCTAAAAATAATTATAATTTGCCTCTGCAAATTTTTACATGACCAGATATCATTCATAGTTCTTTTTGCACCCGTTACTAATTTGTCAAGCACTTATCCGTACATATAAATTGAGTGCATACTTATCTGCATGTCTTACCTACTCCTATTATTTGGCAGTATTGAATTTTGTATCGCATTCAGAAAACTGAACCCCAGTTAGTGGCACTTAACCCTGTAACACAATTTATTCGTTACCACATTACCGTCACTAATGGCGCCTAAAACTTCCGCAAGAGGTATATAAATAGTTATTTAAGATAATTCCATGAGAATTTCGTTTTAAAATATGAATAGGCTTTATCTTTAGATTGAATTAAAAACTCACTGTACCTATCTTATGTGACAATCGTTACTACTTTTCCCTTATTTCGAAAGCGTCTAAATTTCAAGCATCACCTCTGTCAATGTTGGTCTGAGCAATACTATCCTGCAACTCAAAGGACCTTAAAAATCAGAGTGACTTCGCTTCCCCACTCTGGTGCTTCAGTTCAGTCTTCGCGTGAGGCGAGAAACTTTCCGATTCTATAGGACAGCGGCAGCCTTATAAATACCCGCGCTGCGAAAACATATCCACTCTCAACTTCATCTGCCGTTGCGCCTGGAAAACATCCGTCCGCAGATACGAAAGGCACAGCATGATTGCAACCAAGGAAAGGGCGTTCTCTCGCCTCCTTTTGGTACTCTAAACTCAAAACTACAGTATATTGGTAGAAACATGTTGCGAAAAATATCACTTCATTTCTGCACAGTACATAGCCTGTCGATTGGATGCTTGCTTGAACAGATGTCTTGCTTTTCATTTTGGTCAAAGATTGAGACTTCGATAGTCGGGGGTTGTGCTAGGCAATGTAGCGCATTGAGTATCCTGAGTATTGAAATTTATGGGAAATATATTTTCCATAAGGTTTCTTTAAATCATTTGCTGAAAAATTGATGTTTGAAACTCGCACCCTAGTTTTGGAACTGTTTTAGTTCCTGGTGACGCCTCTATTTTTGCTTCCCTGCGCTTCAAGCTTAGATGAACGTCACTGCTGTGCAGCGAATGTCTCTAGCATATAGAGATTCTGGCGAGGATTTGGAAGAGGGTGAGCGGCAACAGGGAGTATCAGCGAAGGGGGGCGGGCAGTGGAGGAAGGGGAGAAGCTAAGCTCGAACTAGAAGCTTGGTCGAATTGGAGTTAGTGGACGACGCTTTCTTGTGGGC
This sequence comes from Trinorchestia longiramus, assembly GCA_006783055.1. Lineage (NCBI taxonomy): Eukaryota > Metazoa > Arthropoda > Malacostraca > Amphipoda > Talitridae > Trinorchestia > Trinorchestia longiramus. The sequence goes on along the minus strand of VCRD01001058.1, from coordinate 66,937 downwards.
CTCAAATAAAAGTGGGGAGAGGCTCTTTTTCTTATTTGGAGGTGTGGAAGGAGAGGCGACTCGAGGAAGAAAAAGGAAGAGGGTTTTGAGGGGGAGTTGCAGGGACACTGTAATTGGGTTAGGGTGTTTGGATTGATTGTAGCCACACGTGTGCCTTGCTTTGTCCTTCGTCGCTCGATGCTGCAGCCGCCTTTGTCAGCCCTGCCTCCGGACAGCGTGTTTCTCAGTTTGCCTGAAAATTCTCTTTCTTCCTCACGGTCGTTTTGCAAGACCAGCCTCAATTATCCTTGAATAAATTAAGGACTAATATCTTTGTTGCTTGCAGCGTTCCAAACAGATTTGAGCAGCTCTGTTCACGTTTCATGAACTTCAATCCATCGTCATCGATATAACTTGAGATAAGTCTAAAATGTTTCAATGCTTAAATTTTCTATCTGTATCTATGTAAGTTCATAACTTATAGCGTCTTCGAGTGGTGAACATGGTAAATTATTAATCTTTAGCATTTTTAAAGGCGTCATATTATGATTCTAATTCAACTTGGCCCTCGTTCAATCCTTTCTCTACAATATTTCGAACGCTAAGATAGCTCTACGAGTACGTCTTTCTTACAAAGAGAACCAAGCATTCAGCATTCTTTGATGCAGTAACTATGTAAGAGGCTCGGTCGGTCCGCTCCTCTCGGACTTGGCTCTCACCTCCGCATGATAAGAATGTAACTTGATAGCACTCGCTCTGCCTCTGGTAAAAATCCCCCAAATTAGATTGCTGCAATAGGACGGGGAAGCTTGGACTGCCGGAGGAAAGCCGAGCCGTCGTAACCTCAAAAAGAAGGAAAGAAAGGAAACGGACGAGGGGACCGCGGCTTCTGGTGCATCGGCTACTTCTCATGATGCGGCTCTCATGTTGTAGGCTTCCAAGATGTATTTAAGCTAATGAGAACAAAGTGCAAATATCTCCAGTTGAACTAAATTTTTTCTTTGAGACCTGGCGTGACCTCAAACGGGAGAAATTTGATGAAGGTATGACAGGCATGTCTCAAAATACATTCACAAATGTTCGAATTTCAGAAGGTGCTCCAGAGCATCAAAATTCCCTGGCGATATCATGTGGCCTTCGAATTTCAGAATTCCATCCCTCTGCGGTGCCGCAAGGGTGCTAAGACCGCTGGAATGATTCCCTAGCGTTACCCAGATTCCATACGCAGGCCTCAGTCGCATTACCGGTCCTATGGCAAACATGGGACTCGCATGAAAGACCAGCTCGATGAAAAATATGGAAGATGGTCCTGTGCGGAGGTGCCAGACTTCGATTTCACGTCCAAATGATCTAATCAAGCCTTATAGGAGGGTGACTTTTCTTTCAAGTGAGAATCACACTTTTAGTGTGTGGACTGGATTTCGATGCAGCCTCAAAAATTTGCAAAACATTTCGATGTCGAAAGTTTTACCTCTTGCGAACTGATTGTATCGATAGGATATCGGTCTTTGGTTTAGCTCATTTTTTAAATGCGGGTTGAATTATAATATCTCACTTAGTTCCTACCACTAGGAACACGTGCCTTTTTAAAAATATTTATACGATTTTTTGAGATGTGCTTTACGTAAGCCTGAATTGGGATAGGTGCACCACGTCGTGTGTCATACATCTCACTGGCTCCTTATGTCTTTATACTATTACAATACTTCTGTGAACTTTTGCTGAAAACAATTACAATAGTCAGAGATGCAGTGGCAATATCTGAACTGAAAGCTAAACGTGCCTCAAATTTTGATCATGCAGCCATGATCAATGCAAGAAATTTTCCACGCTTCATTGGTGGTGTTGTATTCCAGATTTAATCAATCGTTTAGTAGGGCTTAACACTAGTGGGAAACACACCAAGTTGAGAATTGTTGTGGATAAAATTCTTGGAGTGATTTAAGGCGAGTCCCTCATAACGACCGTTAGAAGATGCTTTGTGTTTCGACGCCGCTTCCTTTGTCCGTTATCGCCAGGTCTTGTTATTTTGTAGTTCCATATTTCTCTGTCTGAGAGTCCCTCCATTAGGGACTGGTCAAAAGCAGACCCCAGGATTCCTGTCCAAGTTCCAGGAGGCAGACACTTGAGAGACGAAGATTAAACGGCACCTCGCCTCGAGCTTCAGTCGTCTTGCTATGCTTAGACCGCGGCCCGCCATCTCCAATGGTGGGTTTTGGGAAATAAGAAGAGTGGCAGGCAAGATGCCCAGACTTGATTGGGGCATCTGGAGTGCTGTTCTCTTGACCCAATTGATGGGCACTTCGTTGATAGTCTGTGGACCGCCCATGCAGACTCCTACTGAGATACAATTTTCTTCACTTAGCTTGTCGATGCCTCATTCGAACCAATCCATCCCCAGCTTACAGATGCGAAATATCTCGTATTATTTATTATTCACTTTTTCATGTTACGTTCGATTATATAATTTTTTGTTTGACTGTTCTTGAAATGTGTTGAAAAATTTCAGCCCAGTTTACTGTAGCCCTAGAAAAACTATCTTTTACTACTCATACTTATCATTGACTTTCATTCCAAATTACACTTACTGTAATCAAAAATTAGAGAACGGCTAGATGTTGTCAGTGAACTCGTACAACTGGATATACTTCATTAAGCTGCCTCAATATTTTGAGTACTCGTAAACAGCGTGAAGTAGCGTGATTCAAAGTGAAACTACAGTATTGACCATCAGACCTGATATGTCCGGATGTAGAAATGTTTACTTCAGACCGCTTAATCCCAATAACGTCATTCACTCAAAGAACAGATCCTAGCCGCCTCTGAGATGGTACACTGCATACATATTTATAAGATTTTGCGTAGAGCTTTACGTGCTACCTTAGTTATTCTAATCAGAACTTAATCCTTTCATTTATCAAGTTGTAGCTTCAATTCTTTTCCAGCTCTTCATAAATTTGGAGTTACTACGAGCATTAATTTTGCTTTCCTACGTTTTTTGAAGCCATCTTTGGTTCCCGTACACATCAGTGGACGCTCGTAAGAGCTCATTCTCTCATTGAGGCAATGCCACATTTTTGGCAGGCCCTGCTGATCTTTTCTCCCATTTCCATGACAGAATAGGACTGACTCTACCTTCTATTGTTCCAAGCTCAAGTGCTAGCCCCATTGAGCTGTTTTTTTAAGTGGGTCGTATTTTCGAATGGTTAATTGTGTTAAGGAGTTGCTAGACTGTTAAATTGAACGGACGGAGCCCAAGCGTTAGTCCTGGCTAGCTTTAGAGCCAACGAACTGGAAGGACCGTGGGATGACATCTGAAATTAGTACTGATTTTATCCTACCAGAACTATTGTTCTTTACATTCACTCTGAGATAAGTACTAGAGAATACGGTTAACCTAAAAGAAACCGAAGAGGTCGATTTCGGAATCGTTCTTTCGGGGATATGTGTATACATACTATGTATCTATTAACTTTTCATACTGGCATTTTGCCCTCAATCTGCAAATAGCTGTTGTCCGGAGGTGTTTTACGATAGAAAGGTCTTCTCAGTTATTGGGTTTGCAAGGTCTTGCTGTCATATTGAGCTAGAGAAGCGAGGTCTGCCTGCTGGAAAGCTCGTCCGTGTTCATACACGTACGTACAAACTAGGCAACTCAGCTAATGTGTCGAACTCTCTTCCTACTCTGTCACCAATTGCACTTAATAAAATAAATCCTCAAATTCTCTGTAAATTTTTTTTTGCTCTATTAGTTGACGTGTCAAGCTTTTTTCCCGTGTATCTTTTAGAATTTATTCTGGTATTTTCTTATATTTTTAAAATTAAATTTGATTGAGTTGAAACGCTTTAAATATTTGAGTTGAATCTCTGTCAAATTGTACATTCATTTGAACGTGCAAAAATACAAAAATCTTAGTTTACCGTAACGGAACCAAAACTCCACATTATACTTTTTTGTAAAACCTTCACATGCAATTTCCGAGAAGTACTTTGGGGGCATTAATGCCCCAAAATAAGTGGCTGTAGTGTCTCTTCTAACATGGCGCCTGATCATGTTCCAGGGGCTTATAAAATTTCCATCGTCCACCTTCCTTATCAGCCTCATTTCAGGGCATGCTTACCGAGCGGTTAAGTCCTCCAGCGAAGCTTAGGTGTTTTAAATTTTACCTTAAGTAGTGGCGCCGCTGATTCATGTCCACAGCTATTTTAACTAATTTAAGAGCGGGCACGGGTAAAAATTAACCTTTGCATCATTGAAAGCAACATTTTTGTCCTGAACTGCTGTAGCAAATTTAGTTCGTGTTGAAAGAATGTAATTGTGAAGTATCTGGTGAATTACTCTTTGGGTTGTAAATTGGAGCTAGCTCATTTTGCAGCCTCTGAAGTCGAAGTCTGACGGAAAGTCTTGGGAGTCGAAGTTCTACATTTGAAAGTTCATGTACTCAAAAATATAACGCTGATTTTGATGATCATTTCGTCAGATGTTCAGATGTCAGCGTACGATTGAGAACCATATTCAGAAAACCAATAGAAATTTTATTCTCCAGTGCGAAGTCACAAAACTTAGGTCCTATGAATTTAACACTGATCGCAGCAATAATAATTCACTCAATGCTTGTTGTTCGACTGTTTGAATAAAAACGCTTTGCACTATAAGCATTCTTTTGAATTTTCGTGTGCAGTATCCTGGAAAGCCATAATCAACAAAGGAACATGGTCAGAAACAGTCTAACTTTGTTTTGAGGAACAATTTAGAGGCTCAGGTTGCAGAATTGAGTAAAAGCTGCGAGTGTAGCAGTGATAACGAGCAGGTATCTGCTGTGGTGCCTGGCATTAGCGCCCAGACTACCAATGATTGTTCATGCCAATCATGGCTGCGCGATACCTCCTCATTTTGACCATAATGTGAATCTCATTATGAGCTGCTAAAGGTAATGTTAGCTTAGGTTGAGGCAGACGCCTCCTTCTGTCACAACTTCTCTCGCTGCTTCCCTGGAGGTTGCTAGTCCTCGGTGTGTTTCACAGACGCTTTCACGGCTCTCCAATTGCACCTTCAAATCTAAACATTACTGCTGTCTCCGGCAGTGGTCACTTATGTTATTTGCACTTATATTTTTCCTGTTATTAAAAATGTATTAATTTGAGCTAACGTCATTTATGGTTTATGCGACTTTTTGATTTGAATTTATTGTTTTTTTTTTTGAGGGGGGCTGAAAAATTTCGAAATTCTTTTGTATTGACTGACGTTAATGAGCGTTTAAGAGTGATGAAATGAAAAAAGTATAAGAAATTATGTTTCTTGTACTCGCTTAATTTGCTAATGTTTCTCTTAGAGCTCACTGTTTTTCAAACAACAATTTTTTTCATAAGAAACGATTACAGCTTGTTGCGTATCAAATCAGGTATAAATTCAAGTGCGTTGCATCGATCGAACCTTTGAAATTAATAATCGCTCAAGATTGATTCCTTAAAGCAGAAGAGATATTGCTAAGCCATGAGACATAATGTGAGCACGATGTCTATTTCCTTACCGTAGCATTGATGCCAGCAGAGCCGTCAGTCGTTCCTTTCAACATTCAAACGTTGATCCTCAAGCTTCACTTTTACTTGCTCGCAACTTTTGGTGTTGCGTCGCTCATTAACAACACCGACTTGACTTGGAGTGTCCGCCCTCGCTCATGCTGTGCCTTTGATAATTATCGGAGAGAAAAGAGAGACTTGACAGATCCGAGCAAGCACGTCCTCGAGTAAGTCTTTGATTCGGTCTCTTTGTGTGTGCGCAATCATCAATGTTTTGAAGACCATGGATGAACGACGTCGGCTCGTCCTTCGCAACAATACTCGATAGCTTCTTAATGAGCACGCCTGCCTGACCTCATGTGTGAGAGAGAGAAGAGCACTCATTGATCTAGCTCCCCTCCTCGGACCATAGTTACATGGCCGCCTTCGCCTCCCTTCCATGCACTCGATCGTTCCCCTCCATACGCGTACTCTTAGCTTTGTGGCAACTCAAAAGAGATCTCGAGCCCTAACTTTGGTTGGGGTTTTCCATGCGATTGCTCGAGCATTACTCGCCATGCAATTTTCTTGCCGCGGACGAATTTCATTCAAGGCCTCAACCCATTCATTACAGTCTTCATATTTGTCTTGATTAGTTTCTGATGAGTGCTCGCCAAAACCTTTCCTCAGCGTGTAGTCGGCGTCCTCTTTAGAATGCTGCAGTTGATCTTGATCACGCATCCTGGTGCCCCTGGCTCGCTCAAGCATCACGCGCGTGCGTCTCCCTGACAAAAGCAAGCGGCCTTTACTTTTTGCCACCTCATGCTCTGGCTCGACAAAACAGCGCTCCAAGACGTGACCTCTGCCATTGGTAATGGTTGGTAGAGCTAAGTCTCCTCTATGGATTGTAATGTATTTAGAGTACGTGACCTCCATGGCAGCAAGGGAAGCTCTGTCATTCTGTCACCTTAAGCTGTTGAGCAATGAAACTACCTCAGAAGGTTATCAAGGGCTGCTTGCTCCAGTTCCCTTGTGTGGTTCCAGATCGTAAATCAGTACACGGACGTGCCTTTGCGACAGTTTTTTTAAGGAGTGGATCTGGATATTTTTTCAAACAAAAGTTCTTCATCAGCATTCAATCAAACCCACTACTGATGTTGCTAGTCGTTGTTTATCAATGAGCATCATTTTGCGCAACTTGTAAATTAAATCGATCGCAGGAAGCGTCTCTCAGACGCTGCTGACTCTCATGCACTCGCCTCACCAAAGTTTCGTGATCGTCGACAATAATGACAATGGCGCACATTATGTGCGCTCCCACTCGCTCAGTTGTCGCCGGAAACCGGTGCGAATAAAGTACGCTTTTTCCGCAGCCTTATCGCGTTTCTTGTGCCGAAGAGATGTCATTAAAATGGTGTTCCTCGCGGAGAGCTTGAAATGGCGTTTGCAGTCACGGTCGTCGACTTGCCGAAAACGCAGGGAACTTCACTTACCTTTTCTGGAAGAACTTTTGCTAAAGGCATTCTTTCCGATACCAAAAATTGTATAATTAGGAAGAGAAAAATTTGCCTGTGGAATGAAGAGATCTCTTAGTGCGTCGTGAGCGGCATATCAGACGAGGCTAAATGAAGTCTTCTCTCCAGAGGCTGATTGAAGTGTGATGTTAAACGGCTGCTGTTGTGCAATAAACAGATAACAAAAGTCTGGTATCGACCCAAGCATCTGTATGACTGTCGGTCAAAGCAACACCTGCTTTACGATAAACACGCCGCCATGCTGCTGGCCCTGGCTCTGAACATAAATTTGGACTAAAAGACCAGATGCGGGTGCGCTTTGCGTGACTTTTTCGCCTGTGTGTGATTAAAATGGGCAGGTATCACATACATTAAAGCTTGTCTCTGAATTTTGATTGGTATCTGCTAATGTAGACGCTTCACAGAACAGTTGGCAAAGGAGAATATCGATGTTTCTTTTCTTTAATGAAGGTAAGAGACGTTCCTTAAGCGACTCCTTAGATGGGTGTAATGAACTATAAAGTTTATCCACATTTTTATCCAATAAACACTCCATATAACGGCCTGTGTGAGAATTTGTTATGTTTTAAAAAGTTATGGCTAATAACTAACTACTCGAATAATCAACCCTATATAACACTGCAAACTAAACAGAGAAAAAAGTAGTCTCGCCCGATTTCGAAGAATTAATATTAAGCCTCCTGCAATATGTAGACACTTCGAAGAATGAATTCTGTGAATACAGTAATGATATTCCTGGTGCACTACAGTAGAAAAAACCTAAAGCTTACGGGCTGTTGTACCTTGAGGACTGCATTTTGTTTCTGCGTCTGTAACTTGGGTGACGTTTCTATTCTAAAAGCTTTGAACCTTTGAGAATACACAATTGTTGCTGGATTGCCCTGGCCTATGAATTAGAGCGAGGGAATTAGAGGAAACAGGTAGAAGTCTTTCCATTGCGCTCTGTGAGTATCGGACTGTCCACAAAAAAATGCCCCCTAATGAACAAGAGGAAGTGGGGGAGGCACCCCCGAGCGTCAAGGGGTCTGAATGTCTGTTTTCCTCCCCCCTCCGAAGCTAGAGGAACTCCATGTACTCTAGCGGGGACTCCGCTATTTCATAGCACGGCCCGTAGCTGTTTTCTTCATTCAATGGAAATATATACGAATCTGGACTGATTTGTTCAGTGACTTCTACCCAGTTTTTTAAGTAGAGATTGACAGTTTTTTGCAATTATTCTGCTCTCAATGATGTTGAGTATTCACACGGTGTAAGATCGTCTGTGAATGATTCGTGAAATATATTTGGCGATTGACGTTCTTTTTGTTTTTGTTATTTTTTGTTATATGTATTTCAAATTGATCAAGATATTCACCACCCACTGTGCATCAAGTTGCAGAAGTAAAGTTTTATCGTTGTATTTTTTATCCATTAAATCCATTGTAACTGAAAGCATCTAGAATAATTTACCGAAGGTAAATATTTTTTGCTTCTCAGTTCGGGGTATTTCACTTTTCGGCGTATTATATCCAAGAGTTATTCTTAATCATGACACTTTCTTCATAAAGGGGCACTTTTATATGCGTACAACGTGAGTGGTGCACGTTGCGGTATTGTGGATGCTTTTTTTATCAAGAGACCTTCCTCTTAAGAAGGTACGCTGGCAAACTCTATTCCCGTCAACCGACATTTAAATTTTAGTCTCATATTCTGTTGTACCTCGATTGGGGATGTTGTGATAAGTCTACTCCAATGAACGTACCCACTACTCTCCTATAGAAACAAACTCAACCTTATTGTTAGAGATACCCGAAGTATGATACCTACAGAACAGTATGATATTTAACTGCACTGGTATAGTGGTTTAATCGTGAATCTTGTGCACTTTGGCCGTATTTTTCGTAAAACATTCGTTTACTCCGAGATTGGTCTGTATTCCAGTCTGTGACAGCTTCAAGAGCCAGTGTATTTGGTGCTACCGTCTTATCTCTTCAATTTACAGTCTTAGAAGATATTTCGGTGATAGGTACAATTTATAACTGAGTGAGTTCAGCATATTAAATGCTTGTTGAACTGTTAGGGGTTTTGGACTAACCTATCAATTTTTTTCGGTGGCTTCAAATTATTTCTCAAATTTTGTTGGATAACTCGTATCATGACTGCAAAACTTATGTTATTACAATTTTAAAAGAAGTTTTAAGTGTTAAATGTTTCAATTTCAGCGATTCAACAATCATACCACAAAAAAATCTAATCAAAGATCCGTCTGCAAAGAAACTTGTATCTTTTCTCATGTAGGCTCTGATATCTTGGTTTCTCGGTGTGGCGTTAATAAATGACAACAAATATTAGGTTACTTTAGATAGGTTCTCCACTTCGTCAGCTCTAGTTGAAACCATTCATTTCTCAAAGTTTTGCAGTAACGCACAACGTATTCGCAAACTCGTTTGCGAGCTTGTGCTCGCGTTGTATTGTCGAATTTGCCCCCATCGTGTGCTGTGCAATTTTCGGGGATAATTTATTAATAATATTGACCTCAGGAAGACCAGATGTCGCATACTTATTAAATTCAAATTTTTTATTATTAAAATCTACGTATTGAACTGAGATCTGGAATTCGTACTAGCTCTCTTTAATTTGTGTGAGTTGCTACTAAGCTAAGAACTATTGGCAATGAAGACTAAAGATTTTTTCTCTCTATCGCAGGTGTCCTGTCTCACAACCCCAACCTTCTGATCGTCAGTAGATCAGCTGACCGTGAGTATATCTTCTTCAGTATGTAGCAGTAAATTTCGGGAGCGGTATTGTTTTTCACTCACAGGTAACAGTACATACAATTTAAGTATTTATTGTGGTCTTATTTTCAGAGTGAATGTTTGTCTCAAGAGTGTATTATGACCACGATCAATGGCAAGGAGTTTCATAGCAAATACAGAAGTGAACCTACTTGTGATACGCAGGTGCATCGTCATCTCTAACTCACGTCGCCTGGAGTCGCATAAACATTTACATTTAGTTGGGTCACAATTATACAGAATTATAAATAATAATGTAATATGTTCGCCCAGAATATGCTTTCTGAATGGCAATGTTATAAACAATGAGCACTGTTCATGAACTATAAATATGTTGAGAAAAACTCGGTTGTTCATTAGCGATTTTTCTCTTGAATAGATTTGATTTTTTCAAGCAATGCATCCAGGCATTCTAATTTTGTACTACTTTGTTCTCGAATCCATTTTTTGTTCTTTTAAACCCAAAAGTAACTTTTCAGTCGTCAAGCATGTGATCATGATGGTTCACAAAACTGATTTATTCCTGTAGAAATAGAAGTTCAACGCTTGCTAGCGGACAATAATAAACATGGAAAATAACATGTAATTTGTTTATTTTACAAATTGACGGCAAACTCAGCGTGGAGTATATATTAATACGTTTAAACACTAGCTGCTTAGAGTTATGAGTACATTTGTTTTTGCGTTTGTGTACAAGTATTCATTAACATTTGTTCTAGACTTCAATTACGAAACTAGCGGATATTTACATGCATGATGCATACATGCGTACTTTTCAACTATTTCATCATTTTTATTAGCTCGGTAATGCAACTAGTATTGCCATAGGAATTCTTGGATAAACGTAAACACCTAGAGGTTGAAGAGACCAGTGTTGTACTGTTTGCTTGCAATATTACCAACATATTTGCCTTTAAAAAGGTGCTTGCATTAGCGTGCGCTTCAACGTATAAGCAAATTACGGAATAGTGCTTGAGTTTACCAGAGGAATTCTAGAACGTCTCTGTATTTTCTCGTTGATTTCACCAGCTTGTTGTCTTGCATCAGGTAACTCACTTAGGCATAACGCATGCGTAGGAATTTCTTCGTTGCAGTCGAGTCCAATGTAAAATACATCTAATATTTTATTTTAATTCAGAGTTGTCTTAAAGAAAAGTCATATTTAATTACTTGCTTTAAACTGCGCGCTATACTTGAGTTGTAATTATCAACCGACAAAGTCACAGTGAGTTGTTCGAACTATGTCCTCCAGTAACCCTTGATCGGGTTAATAACAGTCGTCTGATATCAGCAGAATCGACGCCCACTAATCTTGCGGTAAATATGATGATGAATCTTCAGCGTTGATAAGAAACGGTAAGGAGACCAAACAAAGGAATAATAATGACCCACTCCTAAAATAAGCATTTTATAGAAATTCCTCTGCATCGATAACGATTTGAACATTTCATCATATATCTTTATGTACATACTAATAAATGTATGTAACCATGTCTCAATTAACTGGCTGCGTCCATAATTTGAGAGTTGTAGCTCTGAAAATCGTGTTTTGTTGAATAACGGATGCACCAGGAAACCGAGTGTTTTACAAATACGAACGCTCATTCTTTCTCTAATATGTTAATGTATTTTCTGCAACTACTTTTCACAATTACGATCTTTTCCATGTGACTAAAATCATTCTATTTTTCCGATATCACTAATACGATCACTTTTCCCAAAATTTCTCCAACAACTCATAAAGTTTCAATGTGACACTTTCGTGTCTTCTGTTCAGTTATTTTAGTTTCTTCGATCCAAAAGGTTCTTGACAGCTACATATTTTCTCTATCTTCTGAATGTTGTTCCCATGATTAGGTAGGCAGTTAAGAGTAGGTGTTCGCGCAATTACACGGGCTCTGCAAGAGCTTCCCTCATTGCTGAGATGCCTGGATCGCTGATCATGCGATCGGGCCCGGGTTACTTCTCACATATTACTAGAGTGAGTGCAGCTCTAATTGTGTCCTAATGCGCAGTAATCACCTGAAAAACTGGTAACTAACTGTAGCTATGTGACAGTTTCCTCATTTTCCCATTAAAATAAATTAAATGCACCCGAGCAAATTTCCGGGACGATTATCATCCCACGGCACAGGAAATTCTTTGGTAATCTATTAACTTTTTGGAAAAGATTTGTCCTATCTATGAGCAGTATTCACTCATCTTATCGTTTACAATACAACCTGGATCTTTAAGGTGAGATTTTTTACCGTAATGTTTCTCTGTTTCCATCAGATAACGAAACTTTTCCTTAGTGATGAGTGAATAATTCTGCTGAATGGTCTCCTCTCGATGTAAACTTTCATGTAGAGCGTCGCTCCGTGCCATATATTTTTAAGCATAAATCCAAGAAATCCCTCCAGCTGCACTCTAAAGAATCTTTAAGTAATTTCAAAGGAATTAACGTCACGAGAGAACGTTCACTATGATCGATTTAATTACTCGAATTAAACTGGCAGACTCCAGTGCTGAAAATTGTAGACTCATTCCGCTGCACCTTTTTTCGCGTCTCGTATTCCTTATTGTTATCGAACGGCCAATTTCTAGGGACTTGGTCTTTGTCTAGGCAAATCCGGGGAAATTTTTCATCCGTGTAATTACCTCTGGAAGGCGAGTGCTGGAAGCTGCGCTAAAGATTGCCCAGGACCTTCACGCTCCGAGCTGCCTCCTCAAAAGAACGGCCCCGGAGAGCGATGCTCCAGAGGAGCGCCATAGCCGACCAGATTACTGCTGCGTTGCCGGCGTGTGGTGCGGATATGCCGCTGGGTGGAGGAGCGTGGCTTCGGAGAGCCGGAAAGTGAGAAGTGTTTATAGAGAGCAAGGAAGAAACAGTGAAGAGAAACAAAGACCAAAAAAATGAATGGGAAATAATCAACAGTTGAAGAGAGAAAAAATAGAGGAAAATTGAAGAACCAAACTATCTTCGCAAATTTAAATGAATTGCAAGCGAGAATGAACAAGGAGATTAAACGCGGAGAAACAGATCCCTAAGGCGACAAGATTTGGCGACCATGCCAACGAAAATCTAAGGAGATTAAAATTTTCAGTGCATAAGTTTTTTTTAATGTTTTATAGACATCACGAAACAAAAGTTGCAGGGCCAGTGTCAATGCATTGTGGTTAAAATATAGAAACGTTTGTTGTATAGAAAAAAAGACAAAAATTGTAGTCTCAAGAGGAACTTAGAGGACTGAAATTTTCATCATAGTAGACCAAAAGGGGTACAAAATTACATTTTATGTTTATATCAATAACTGTTGAGCGTTAACCTAGACGGTTCAAGTTTTGTTAAAGAAATCAAAGAGTGAACCTTAGAGATTCACGAGTGCTCTCAATCAAGATACCCTCGGCTTCAGGTCCGAAGATTTTTGTCAACAATTCATTCAACTAGAATAGGGTACGGCAACTGGAACGAGCCGTTTGGCCCATTCTTGGGTTGCTACTCTAGTCACGTGCAGTGGGAGATTCTACTTGGAACTACTAGGAAGATCTGACGAATCTAGTTTCGTTTGATGAATGAAACATTAAGAAATATCAGAGCAAGAAAAGCTAATTAATTCTTATCTACATATCTAACGAATAAAATTCTCATAGATGTGGATTCTCGGTATTTACTCAAGCATCCGAACCTTAATTTCTTGTCTTTCGGCTGCAAAATATCATTTTTCTTGAAACATTGTTCCTTCTGTGTTGAAAGAATCTCATCAAAAGCTCTCATCACTTGAAGACTCTACAGTTCTCTGTTCTCTGACAACTTCTTCTCAAAGTGGTGCAAATAAAACCTTTTCATTGTCAACTCTGCAACAGAGCTCTATGCAAATGCGAATCCCCCTTGTCGGTAGAGTTGCACTCGCAAACACACGAGAGCGTGTAGAGTGAATACAAAAGCCCAAACTAGATTACAAAACATCTGTCCGAAATAAAACTCGGCGCTGCAAAGAAAGGCAAGCTTGCATCTCAACTTGAGAAAAATGAAGCGCTACCCAAGTTTGGTTTCAAAAATGTAAGATGGATGCGGGCGGGAGAGCGGCTGCCTCCGGCGGTCGCGATGCAGCGAAGAGAGGTAGTGTAGGCGAACATCAACAGCAGCAGGCTACAGCAAAGCATAAATAATTATAGAAGGTGTAGCGCCAGTAGCAACAGATTAGAGCACTACTGAAGCTAAAGCGGTTGTGAGAGCAGAAGTTGAAGCTGTTGTAAGATTAAAGTTAGGAACTTTTTCATTGGAAATCAAATTAGTGGAAAAGAACTTCGGGGTAATGCGCTCGTTAGCTAGATGTGTTCCACGAGTCGAGTCTGAGTACAAGCAGTATGAGAGTGTATGTTGTTATGTATCAGTTGTGTGTACAATATTGATGGCATAACTTAATATTATAGTGCTAGTAATGATAGCGCGCAAAATGTGACAACAGAAATAGCAGTTGAAGACCCCAATTTAGTTAGTTCTTTGTAGTATTTTAAAGCTTGTGCGTGGTTGGTGCTTTCTAGCATTAAGAGTTTGCAGCGTTTTGTATGATCAACGTTGCATGTACAGGGTGATAGTTTGTAGTGAATACTAATTGTAGTTCGTGAGTGACTTGCTCTGAAGTAACTTGCTCTAGGAATAATGATGTAAACCTACAATCAGCAAAAATATCACGTTTCTTTCTATCGTTAGTGAATTGAGAATCAAGTAAAAGACTTGTTTTGAGGATAGAAAGATGAAAGCCAAAAATACTTAATGACGGGGAGCGATGGTTGAAGCTGTAAACAAACACGTGCAACTTGAGCTCCTTTAGGGATTGAATTCTCATCTACGAGTACATGGTAGTTTAAAAAAAGTAAAATCAAGAATTTAGCAGTCAATAATTTAGTGCTACAGTGAAAGACAAAGATTGAGTCCTGTGTTAGTATTAGCTCTGGAGGTAAAGTGAACATTTTCTAGAAGTAAAGTGAACAAGTAAAGTCATTTTTCTAAATTGCAGTACTTTCAAAAACGGATACATTATACCTTCGAATGTACAGCAGCTGTAATGAGCAGCTGACTCTGAACTCATTGGCAGCATTTAACTAAATTCGTCTGTTAAGGGTTCAAGGGTAATTCATATTCACGGTTGATAACGACTCCAAATCAGACCTTGAAATTGTCGAGTTTAAAATGAAAATCAAGTACTGATAGTCCAAGTAGAATTATTTGCAATCGACTTGTTAGAGGTAATGTCTGAGTCAGACGTCACAACCGTAGTCCTTAAAGTTGAAGAAGGAAGTGTATTCGTATCATTTTTAACAGCTAGATCTAGATCTAAATCATCTTATGAGTAATTTCAACTTAACGAGCTGGATGGAGACTAACATTCGTCTCTCATGACAGAGTTGAATTTAAGACAAAAAAATCAGTCATCATTGCCTATCTTGTACATTGTGGGTTGACCCGTTACCCTTTATATTATGACACTCGAGTGAGAGGCAGAGGCTCTTGTGCCTGGAGTGAGGGACAGCACGGGAGCTAGAGGACGAGGTGGAGGAAACTGGGCTCTGCAAGTTAGGGTGGCCGGAGTAATACAAGACGACTCAGCGTCGGTCCTCAAGATTGTGTTGAGGCAGAAGCTCCTCGGCGGGTCCACATAAAAAGAACCAGCTTATGAGGCAGGATCCTCTCATGCCGTCGTCGCTGGTGGCAGGCTCCACAAGAAGGCAAAATGTCCGAAGAAACTGGCCGGATTTTTATGTTCTGCCCGCTGAATCGGAGAGGAAAGAAACCCGCTGTCATGTCGGGGCTAAGGAAGCCGTGTGGAGTCGCCGTCTCCGATAAATCAAGTGTTATATGAAGGTGCTCGGATATAAAAGCTCAGCTTGGAGGTGATGGAAGCAGAGCTAGCATTCAAAAGAGAGCTGCTCCCGTGGAAATGTATTGGTGCTTGAGTTATGATTTATTGTTTCTGCTCTTTGCAGAGTTCCATACTCCTACCATCTCGTCCCGCAGCATCTATTGATGTGAATATTTCACGCCTGCACTCAATGAACGCTGTCAATCAGGCGACCCAAAGGAAACCATCCAAAAGTTGCGATGCGTTGGCGAGAGTAAAGCATGTCTGTCGTCAAGATTCCAGTTTAGAGCGCCATATGCTCGTATATACTCGTAGAGCTTCCGTTCTATTAGGCCAGCCTTGGATGGTGGCCAATGCTATACAGAAAACTTGGAATTACACCTCTAAAAATGACTTGTAAAGTAGCCATCTATTTTTGATGACTCTTGCTATTGGTGAAATTCTCCAAAGTCAGAGAGAAACTGCATCATTCTGGAGGATAAATTCAACAAGTTACTATGGAACTCGCTGAAAGAAATGGTCTTGAGCCATAATGGCCCAAGGAAGCAACCTTGATCAAACTGTTCGAAGAAGTTAGCTCCTCTGACCATAACATTTCGCAGGATTTTTTCAATCTTCCTAAAAATCTTCTCACCAGAAGTTTATATGAAAATTTTACTTTTTTACTTGTAATTTTCACATGGTACTACTACATGTAATATTCTATATATGTTGAACAGCTACTCATGACAAACATTCCTAATTTGAAAGTGATCCCAGGTAGATTGTATTGAATCCACTTTTCCCCCCTCGCCTATCATTTCTGTCTAATAGCAGAAATTAAAATTTCACTGCGTAAAATACTTGAAGCACAACACGTTTACGAGAAAAAGCAATGGAAGGAAAGAGGGCATGACAGATGGCTCCGATTGACCGTCTGTCAGGCTCCAGCGTGTCAGACGCCGTTTCTTGAAGAGTGCCACTGCTGCTCCTCTCAAGAGATGGAGCCCACACTCATGCTGCCTCTTCCTATAGACTTCAAGTGAGAAACTTGCTGCCCTCCAGTCCAACCAAACGTCGAGTGCCCATGAAGATCCAAATAGGCTTGTCACTTCTCTCAAGAAAAAGTTAGTGCCACGACTGTCTATGTACAGTTTTGATCTCGTATCACCCCATGATCAATGGATATGTCAAGGCTTCTATATATCTACAAATGAATCGATGTATCAATTTAGCGGTAATCAGAGTACAAATATCACGGCATTGACAGATGGCAAACTGTTTCATAAAACTTAATTACCATTCATTCGTGTTGCAAACAATGCTTACAGTGATCAATTTATCAATTAGGGTTCATAAATATAACTTCGAAGAATTGGATTCAGTAAAGTTAGTATTTTCAAAGTACGCTCTCGTACTACTATCTTTGACGAAAAGAAACATCTAGATTTTAGTAAGAAACAGCGTCATCACAATTATTGTAACTCGTTGATGTTGAAGGCTACATTTATCTTTCAATGGAAGTGCGGAAGTGATATTCGAGTACCGCTGATTTTCACTGTCATTGTCCATCCTGTTTTTTCGCCAAAAAACTCTTAGGTAATACGCAATGATAAATAGATAGAATATCTTGATATATTCCTGACGTGGGCGTGAGTCAGGCCTAAACATGTAGTAGCTAGTGAGTGTTGTATTGACCAAGCGTCCTGGCATTGTTGCCGTGGCCATTACATCGATTGTGCAAATCATGCTTTGCTGGTGAAGCTGCTCACTCTCCGGAACACCACCATCCGCTCAATTCGTCCTCCAGCCTCTTGATTCTGCGTCTGCTGCTGAGGATCAAAACTGGGCACACCCACACTTCTGTGATTTAATGTTGCTGCTCGAAAACACTTCTATGATCTTAGAGTGGTCTTCGTCTCCTGCCCTGCGCTTTTGTCTTTTGGCCTCATCCCAATGCTTAGTGTACAGTCCTGAAAAATTCCGATTACTCTAATCGATGAAAAACTAAATTATAATGGAAAATACACTAATGTTCTTACTAAATATTTAGACATCATGTATCGTGGCATTATTGTTCGTGACATATGACCAGCATTTTCCTCAATTTCTGTAGGGTAACTGTTTTATGAAACTAGTATTAAATGGCAGTCGTAGGCTTCTTAGCTCTAAAGTTACCGAGAACTTATCGCAATTACGATAGAAACTTGAGACTTACATTACCTCATCACCTACTTGTCTCTCATTCCATAAATTACTACTGATAACAGGAAGAATTAAATCTTGCGCTTAATATAGTCATTCGGTTAATCTTACGGTGTATTAATTCGGGTGGAAGGATTTTTCATCATAAATTCATTCTCGAATATTCATGCAAGTTCAAGTACATTAAATAATGATATCTGTGTTCTGTTGCTTGAACCAAAATGCGTCTTGGAAAATCGTTAAACTTTCCTGGTTAAAAAATCTATGTTTATTCACAAATCATCTTTTCTTTCGTTACATAAATGTTAGAGGAAAACTTGTTTTCATTAGATAAATGATTAGTCTACATATACAGTTAAATATGTATACTATTTATCTAGAAACATCGACGACAATAATCAATTAATGAACCCACATAATAGAAATTTGTCTCATTAAAATTTTTTACAGGGTTCAAATGGAGTGAATCAGACATTTTTTCAGTAATCTTCTAAGAAGCTTAGTCATCTTGAGGTATTCCAGAGCTATAAGCAGAATGCATGATTCACAACCTCGTGGATTGTGTATGACTGCATACGAAAGTGTTTTGTCCACGGTACAACTAGAGCAGTAAGGAGTACACACAATGCTTGAAGGGAAATGCCGGTATTAAGCCTTTCAGCACCAGAGATGCGTCGCAATGAAACCACAACTCTGTACTTTGCTAGCCGCAAATGCAGTCCAGTCTTATTTAGACTTGCAAGCTTGGTTTACACATAGGTGCACTTAGGAGCCGCAAATGTATATCTCGAGAATATCATATTGAGTGCGCTATTTTGAATTGATGGCCCTTTGGAAGTCTATGGTGTTGAGAATTAGAAGAAGTTGAGCGCGCTAGTGAGTAGTGAAGAGGTCTGCAAGGACACACTCAGTAGCCACACTGACCACCACTGTGGAGGGCCCGGAGCTCAGACCCAGCAGCTCTCAAAGTAGACTCACTCATGCGTGACTGATGGAAGTCACGCACTGTGACGGTGCGCGCTGACTACCAGACCATGCATGCTGTTTCCTACAGCACGATTACGAGTTGATTTTAGATGTCATCCTCATCCCAGCGATTCACAACCTGCTGCAGTGCTTTTATATAAATTGAATAAAGGGCATCCTGTTTTTGAAAATTGAACTAATAAGCAGTTTTCAATATTTCGTTCAGCGTTTATGAGAAGTATGATCGAAAAACGTCGGAAATTTTCATTTACATATGATATTCCGACCACATAAATACTTTTATACTTGTTTAACAACGTGTATAACAGTTGTCGCGCCACCAAAAAGGAGTGTACTGAGGCAAGTTATCGCTTTAGAAAGATCGATAGCGAAGCCTGTAGTTAACACAAGGTGCTGAGCTGAAAGCCTGTCCTGGGCCGAACAATGCTGACACGGTTAAAGTCGTCGCTACACCAGTTCAGTTCCAGCTATCTCAGCTCCATTGTGAGGCATCACGCTCGTTACACGAGAAACACAACAGATCGCAAGCGAGCTTCGTTTATGTACATACGCGGAGTCTGCTGCTGCTCCGATACATGGCTCAGCATTCGCAGAAAGGAGCTCCCGTGTAAAGTATAACTCTCTCTGAGTTCTCAAAAAATTATTTTCATCTGTTCCGTACAGTTCTACAATAAATAGTTACCTCATGGCTTTTGAGTACGATATAGTTCCTTCATAACAAGAAAATGTTAGTATGCTTTCAAAGTTTTAACAGAATTGAAAATGGAAAGGAAAGAAATTGTATTAACCGTGAGCACAACTCTGTTATACGTCTTAAAAAATAAAAAATCATATAATGTCGTAAAAAGTTTGTGAATGAAAATCTCAATAATTTGCATTGCTGTAAACTCGGTGTATAATTTTCATCAAAAAACCCTCGTAAAATCCATCACCTTCTTTAGAAAATTTATGTATGCATTACAACACGTAGTAGGCTTGCTTGGAAGTGTTTTCCTAAGGACGTAGCTCAGTCGCGAGTTCATAAGAGGAACTGAGCATAAATGCAGATGCGAGTCAAGAGTTCGATGTGGTGGCTTTATACAGGATGTTTTTAGCTCAATTTCAGCAAATTATTGTTTCATCGAATGCAACTTGTCATAATTTCACAATGTTAACTCGTCAGTGAATATACGTGGTTCATGATATGTATCTAAAAAATTGCTAGCAGTTGTTGATCAATGAGACCGGTTGTGAGCCACATTGTACTGTAAGTGTGAACATACTTCACCAGCCTACTCTCATACTTTCATTAGAACAGTAAGATATTTTATCAAAAACATTATTTGAAAATGATATTCCATTGTGAAGTTTGTGTACTCTTTCTTTCTTATCAAAATGAGACTGCAATAAATGTATTGAATTGGATGCTACTACACAAAGAACAGTTATTTTCGTTGTACCTGCGATTATTTTTCTCTCACAATGACATTGGGGCATAACTTTGTAGTAGGAATTGAAGCATAACGGTTTCTTTTCACAAGTATTATGTTATTGTATATTTTCTATAGTCAATCGAAAAAAATATTTAGCTTCTAGAAGTAGTTTCTCTTTCACACCACGTGCACCCTATAATTTGTGCACAATTATTTCAATGGCAATAAATTCGATAAAAAAGTTTCAAGGTCCAACACAATAGATGTCAAAAGGTTCGCCATGACGGTTCTATTGTCAAGTATGTTATTGTGATGAATAACTTGGCGTCATTTGACCCGCGGGTACAATTTAATTTTCTTCAGGTTTCTATATTCTCCGAGTTCTGCTCAGCCGTTTGGGCGATACAAGATCATAAAACGCACTCAAATTTGTACAATTATACTAGCATCAGCTCGCTGGACGCTGTTCATTGCTCTTTATTAAAGACTTCACATCTCCCAACCGAACTAATTAGTGAAATGAGAAGCTACCTATAATTTGAATTTGTATTGTGCCGCATAGGATATCATCTGCTTTATCTCTCTGAACCTGATTTGGATCCCACGATTTCAAGCGCTCGTCATGTGAATGAGAACAATTTACTATTGAAGTTAGTTGATTATCTTGGGATACAGGTCTTCACACCCACAGTTGACGTGACTCACCACTGAAATATAGTGGAGTTTGCTTCATACTCGCTTAACTTCGGAAGTCTGTTTTCGTCTGCGAACTGAGCGAGTTTATCAGTCTTGCACCAGCTAGATAATAACATCTCAAACTACCTTCATTTTTCAAACCCTCGGCTCACAATGGCGATTCCCTTGAGTGTGAAGTCTCTTTTTGAGGCTACTCGCACCTCATCAGACGTTGTGCGTGATCTGATTATGAGAACATCCAGCCCATCGTGATGCTCTTCTCGCCGACGCTTCTACCTCTGTTCCTTCTTCTTGGTTATGAGAAGATAACGATGTACCTTCACTAACATGTCCTTCGAAGCCTTGTTCTTTTACCAATTTCTGTGCCGATTTTTCTAAGCGGAACTGTCATAGTTTATTCAATGAAGTCGGATATTTTTCTCACCGGACAATTGTTTGATTAACTTCAGGCTATGTAATTTTATACCCGCAATTTCACTTCTTACGTGATTCTAATTCCTGTTGGTATTTCGTCGATGAAGATATCGGACAAAATATACGAGAACTGAAACTTGAAACATCTCATAAATTTGATTATAAATAAATTCATACAATATTCCTTGTAGCTGTTTATTCGCCTTACAAAAATTGAAGTAACTCATATTGACTGCTCTTGCAGATGAGTATAGCATGATAAAATGGTTTTTCAATTGTAATCTAAACTTCTTCTTTTGCCTATTTATATGAATTTGATCTCAAACACTAATTTTACAGTTTTATTTGTTTTTTTTGCTAAAAAACTTTATGTATGAAAAGCTTATTTTTAGAATTGAGATACAGTGTATCGCATCTACGTTGTCACAGAGACATTCTCCCGCTGCAAGAGTTACGAGCCGTAAACATTTTTACAATATTATTACTACGAAAACACGCATATATTGTCAGGGAATTTCTTAGGACAAAGGTGGTGCAAGCATTTGCGGTAGTTTAATTAATACAGCTAATGGACTTGTCAGCCGCTGCGGCACTTTGGTCATCATTAGCACATACTTGAGTGGACACCTTACGGAAGCTCAAGCCTGTTGGGAATTCTTTAACGAACTCATCACAAACAAAGGAACTCAAAGTTACTGCCTAGTGTACAGACTGCGAACAATTCGGTCAATGCCTTCTGATCTAACATTAGCAAGATCTTGTTTTATTCAAGTTTTACTTTTGTTAAACATCTATGGTGAAACTGTTCAATTGGACTGGCCAACATTTCGCACAGAAATATATAAGATATAGGTACAGTATATTAAGATGTTCCAGACTACACATTTTAACACTCAAATGAAGAATTGAAAGCTCAAGTGTCGTCGGAGTAATTTTTACTGCTTGGCAAATACGAATATGTCACTCTGAACCTATAGCGTTGCACGTAGGCATCCTTTAGATTGTAGCCTCAAACGATGAAGTTTTACCGGAGGCTCCCTGGCCGATAGAAGCGTCATGACTGTAGGAACATCGTATATTCTGTAAGCGAAGCAAATACGCGATATGTACCCGGTAGTCCATTGCGACATCGCCTTGTGTTCGTCTCGCTCTGATGAGGCCTTTGTCGTGACTTTTTGTGCCGACTCCATCATGAAGGCTATACGCAGATGAAGCTTTTGTGTGAATGTGAAGAAACGTCGACTAAGGGGAGTATTACTTGCATTATATAGACCCTGATATCTCTAGAATCTTCGTAGTTAGTTCACCCCGTGCTAGGTCGATGGGCGAACTAAAGTCATCGGCCTGAACTCGAAATATAGGGTACATCCACGCTAGACATTACGTATACGTGCAGCTCCACTGAGCTTTAATTTTTAGTTACGTCTAGTGTCTATTTACGAAAACCATGTAGCTTGCACAAAATTTCTCCTGATCAAATTAAGAACGAGCAGTGCCCTTTTTTGCGAAAGCTGGTACCTGGAAAATGTCTCGCAGCAATGTTCCATTGGCCAAACTTGATGACTCGCTTCAAGACCAGTAGCAGAGAGCAATTTGTGGCGCTGCTGTGTCGGCAAGACCAGTAGCCACAGCCTCTCACCGCCTCCAGGGGCACCTCCATAATTCCGGGAGCTTCTTCTTGCAAAGACGCGCAGTGACTTCGCATTATGAGCCTCATGCTTTCCACCGCCTTACCTGTCACTGGTGTTTCCAGGGCAGCCGCCAGACTACTGCTCTGGGTTTCTACTACTTTCATTTCATGAATTACAGAGTGACATGCTCAACTGCTCAACGGAGCGAAATTTGAAGTAGCGTATGGAACCATACTTATTATATTAATCAGATTGTGACGTTGAACTAATAATTATCCTTTAAATGAAGTGTACATTAACTGGATACCTTGTGTTAATTTTTGGCTCGTAATTGTTTGCTTTATGGCTACCCGAGGGCCTGAAACTCTTTTCAGGATTACGTAGCCTTAAAAACATTTTGCTATCACGATTAAGAAAGTCATTAACATTTTTATTTAACTAATTCACATTGACCCATCAAATATCAGTCTAGAGTTCATTGTATTAGTTCAATTATGTCAGTGAAGTTATTTTTAATATGAATGTGAGTGAAATCTGTTCAAGATAAGTTGAAAGTCTGAATTGTTAGTGAAGCAAGAATCATCCATCGTAGTAGAACAAGTTAGCTCTTCTGCAATCATAACATCACTTAGACGCTCATTCCGTCGCTTATATAGAAGCATGAAAAATACAGCAACCTCTGTTCCATCACCCTTGTTGACGCATTTGTGTGTCGGACAACAGCAGTTCTGGATGATCCTTGGAGCGTGAGTGTGCGCTGGAGTCGCACAAGGATGCATAGTGAGCGCCCCCACTTCCTCGCTTGCGCCGCCCCCTCCTCGTCTGATTGCTCTCCGAGTCGCTCCTGTGGAGTCATCGACGCACATTCATCGCGGAGTCATGCAGCGTAATGTGACTGTGCGCACTCAACTTCTAATAATGCATGACTTCGTGGAAATTCATTTTTCATGAAATATGACCTGATTGCTATGCGATTTGATGCGAATGCTCATGAGCAAGGAGGGGGTTTGATCGTTTCATTTGCCTCTCTCGTTCGCTTGCCTTGATAGCTCTTAACTCCGCCCATTCATCATCATTTCCTGAGGAAAGTGTTGCTCTCGGTAAAATTCATCAGCATGTTATGCTCTTCAAAATGTCGCACACAGTTTTTACTTTATGGCTGTCTTTCGATTATCTAATGAGAGCTTTCGATAGTGAAAATAAAAGTAGCTCTGTCTTAAGTCAAGAGCTATCGCCCCTCCCACGTAACCTTTTTACGTGACCTTACAATAGAAGTGGTAATGGCAAAGTCTGAACGCGTAACTGCCGATTCTACAGCCCATGCCTCTTGTATCGTCCCTGCGATCGCGTGTATGTGCGGTAGGTTCTTCCTGTAGCATTTTTTCTTCGCGCCTGCCTATTCTCTAACCCATGATTTGTCCTAGGCAAAATGCTATTAGTAGGTCCGATAGTAAATTTAGTTCAACTCAGTACGATGTCAGCACTTGGAAGTTTTTCTTATGGTTTGTTACCCTTGGGATTGGTATTAGTGTTTCTTTGATCGCTGTCTTTGCCCCTAGATTGGCGGTAAGGCCTATTTTTTGCGTCACGCTCTCCGGATGTATTAAACTTCATGTCGCTTCATAAACGGATGACACTTATTAACCACTGAGCTCTTATCTTTATTATTTAATTAGAAGGTTTTATCTCTATCACCTTCGCTTCAATAAATTTACACGGTTTTGGAAGGTGTCTGCTGTTGTCGTTGCTCAACAATGTGTTAAGAAGTTGATACTGCATCCGGTGTTTCTTGTACCCTAGGGCGTTTAGAATAGTTGGGCTTGATAGTGCTTCGATGGATGTGCCTGGTAAATTTGAACTTGTGCTGATATCCTTCTCAAGCGGGGTGTAATATTGCAATTTTATTTTCACAAAATAATATGCTAAAATAACATTTGCTTAAATTGTATTTATCACTGTTTGAATGTATTTCGAAAGTATTACCGACCAACCGTGTGCTCGGATTAATTTTATTCATAACATATATAAATAAATAATTATTACGAAGTCTTGACAAAATCCTTCGCCTACTTTGTTTGCTGATCTCCGTCTTCAACTCTCAGCCCTTTGAAGAACGAGTGGCAAGAGTGAGCGCTCAGCTGTATAAACTATCGCTAGGAAATCCGCTTCGCTGACTATTAGAAGCTACGCGAGGAGGAAGTTGTCCAGGTAGGCTTCAATTAGAGCAACTCAATGAACCAAAATAGCTGGACATTAGAGCAAAGCACTGACGAGCAGTGATCATGTGGGTACCCCGGCCACATTCAAGTGCGAGTTTCGATTGCACAGGAAGCATCTCCAATGAATTGTAGTACAGAAATGAGAAACTGGCCTCCTCGTGCGGAATGATGTTTTTGGGACCTATATTTCAACGCCATTCGTCTTGCGATCCTCGCTTCACCAGACGCCGACTTTTTTAATGACAGGAGACTTGTGTGGATTTTTTTCCAATCAAGAGAGTAGAGTTGTACATCTGTGTGCTCAGAAATAGTTGAAATAAATAAAAATATATTCTCTCTGCCAAGGAAGTGTTTATTCTCATTTGAGTACAAAGATGTGTTTTTATAAGTAGCATTTCATAAAATTTGAAATTGTGTTAAATTCACGTTTTTCTTTATGATTAAAATGTTCAGTATATCAAAGATAACGTAGCATAAATATTGTTTCAATGAGAGAACACAGGATACAAAAACTATTTAAAGGTTAGTAGACTAACAGCCCAATGGATGAGAAGAAGATGTGAAAAAGGATTTACTACTTACATCCTTCATACTTTGCGTGTCAAAACTGAACATAATCATACGACAGTGGACGTGCTTGCGTTGTTAGATCAGAGTTAATTGTCTCACCAAGATGAGCGTACGTTCCGTTTTCTCGTATTTCTGATAATTTTATTTGTGCGTAGTGGCTTTGTACATAACACTTTTGCACGGTTCTGTGTGAGCGTGGTTGTGCATACGTATATGACCAATGTGTGGGGGCACAGTTGTGTAATAATCTCGCAAGTGGATCAATAAACTTGTTTATAGACATGGATATACTACACGAGCATAGCTAAATGATTGTGTCTGAACATGGTTGCATAGGAACCTAGTTGTGTTGTTGTGCCTGAACATGGTTGCATAGGAACCTAGTTGTGTTCTTGTGCCTGAACATGGTTGCATAGGAACGTAATTATGTGGTTGGGCCTGAATATGGTTGCATATGAACGTAGTCGTGTCGTTGTGCCTGAACATGGTTGCATATGAACGTAGTTGTGTAGTTGTGCCTGAACATGGTTGCTCATGAACGTAGTTGCATGGCTGTGCCTGAACGTGGTAGCAAATGAACATAGTTGTGTGGATTTACTTGCAAGGATTGTGTGGCTGCTGCGTGTGAGCCTTGTGCCGAGCACGGCTCGTGTTGCCGAGATGACGAGGGTTGCTGCGCTACGCAACTGAGGCACCTGAAGGATAGCAGACGTGGATGGAGGCCTTTCAGGGGAGCTGCTCTCTTACTCACGCCTGTAATTTCCGATCTTGTGTCTTGTAATGCATTACATGCGGTAGTGTGTGCGCCTCAAGGTCCGTCTCAGGTCCTACCACCGCTCAGTAAGCAGCTTTTGCTCCTTGCATGGCGCCCAGCTTCCTCTACTCTCGACCTATTGCGATCGTTGTAATTCCTCTGTACGAGTGCAAGCTTTATGGAACCCATTAGTCAAGTTTTGGAACCGGTACAGAGATTTCATTGCGTGCGATTTTAATCCTGCACTATAATATAATGATACCCTGTGGAATACACAAGTCATACTCATGTTTTGTTTCGCACATATTTTGTTTTCCGTGTACTAGCTAAAAATTATGTCTTTTGAAGTACGTAGACGAGCTAACATAAGTTTGGCCGGAAAATTTGCAAATTTATGAAAGGGATTTTTCATCGTTAGAAAAAAGCGATGCAACTTTCATGTTATGTTGTCATCTTACCTATCTGAATGCCTTCAAACCTATGTGCGAATACTGCGGAGTTTGAAGTATTTAGTAACTCATCTCTGTATGTGCTTTTAATGATGATTGACATCAGTCATTAAGCATTTCGTGCATCAAGGCTCACCCACGTAAATGATAATCACATTCATTTGTGGGTCATGAAGGTTTGCTCAGTCAATGTGTCACTGAATTCTAATCTTTCTAGACGCACACGGCGAGCCTGCTAAGCGCATGTGTAAATCGTGTTGCGGTAGCTCGTCATGCTTGCTTGGAGCCCTTGCCCTTGTCATTTAAAAGAACTCTGCGGCTACACTGACGAACAGAGCTCATGCTCACCAAACGGAACTGGAGCGAGGTTTCTTCTCCTCCTTCAAGTAAATGAATTACAATGTCTACTCTAAAGCACATTCTTGCGCCCTGGTTGGTGTTTTTTTCAGGTATGTGTACGTTCTGATGTTTTCATGCTATTGATGGTTCGTGTCCTAGAGTTTATTTCCGTTGAGTACTAGAATTTCTAAAAAACATTAAATTGATCAAACTATGATTACACAGAACTCACAGCAGTATCACGAGACCACACTAATCTCATGTTAATCGCTGTATTGGAACCAGTAAACCCTACATTTTTGCTGAATGTGTTCTGCTGCTGTTAGACAAGCCCACCAAGCATTTACATAAAACAAAGTTCGGTAATGAATCAAGCGACAGTTTTTTCTCTAGTTTGTATCGCACGCACGAGAAGTGGGTCATTATACCATAAAAATGAAGGGGCAAGATGGATGGTGGCTGATGGAACTAAAAAATGAAAACCGCCGGCGATTGATCGTTGAACGTCCGTGTCCCCGGATACGTAGGCCCACTGGCGGCCTACGTGTTCTTCGAATTTCCCCTTCATAATTACACGTAGCGGAAGTACGCTTGAAGCAACATTAAATTTCGATATTTTACCAATCGCATGCTCGGTAGTCTTCGGTTATTTATTGCACTTGGAAACATTAGATTTAGTCTATTAAAATTGTTAGGATTTTGAAACGGAGTTTTCTCCCGGTTGAGTTACCTGAAAATGGTAACATAGATTTCGCTATCGTATGGTATGGAGTATTGACATCCAGTGTTGACACCGTTCTCCCTTTTAAATAATTCAGAAAGAAAAGCAAATTTTCTATTGATGTTTCATAAGTAGTTATGACTTCGGGATATAGTTAATCATGCCTGTATGATTAGTTCCATACATTATTTAGTTCAAGAAAGAGTATTTCCCCTGATAGGTACAACTCAATGATGATCTGGTTATTCACTGTTTGTAAACATTATTTCCCAAAACGCTGCCTGTAAGTTTAAACGAAGGCGAGCAAGTGGCGGTGCGTACTTCCCGCACCTCCAAGGTTCAGCGGCTGAAGCACTAGTCACGCTCCTCTTAGATATGAGCTCCTTACACTGGTTGCAGAGAAAGCTGTTCGCCCTGCGGTGATGGTCGCCGAAATCGAAAGTAACAGATTGCAAAGGCAGAAAAGAGAACACGGCAATGCGGAAATTGAAAGCGAAGACTCGAGGAATTCAATTGAGAGAGCTACTTGGGTAGTTGAGATAAAATTTTCAATTATTCTCTTATAAAGAATTGGTTTGAGGTTTGATAAGTGTTAATACGTACCATTCAGTGCAGCTCCAAAAATTTTTATCTGGGATTAATTTCGAATGATCTTATACAAAAGCATAACTTTTTTGTTAGTAAGAAGTTTTTTCATGTACTCGAAGAGCTTTCACTCGATTGGTTTCGACTTTTAGTAGAAAGTTCAAGTCCACCCACGACAGATTCTTTCTAATGACATAACTTTCACGAAATTTCCGCCTTTCCTTAAAAAAAGTGTATTCATATCACTGGTTCGTCAATTGGAAAATTTGAAGGACGTGAGTCGAAGGCTCCAGAGGAAGAGGACTTTATTCTTGAGCCAATCTTCGAGAGACGGAGCTCCGATTATGATGAGGAAGATGCTGATTGATGAGGCAGCGAGGGTTAAAGATAACGCGAGATCACGATCGTTAATGAACGACGGCAACAGGAGCGAGACTGATGGTCGATCACTGGAGAGGGAGGCAATGGCGGCACTCCTGGGATGCTATTGTTCGTTCATTGCACAGGAACAGGAGACACGACGCTTGCCTCTAGCGTGTGAACCGCTCGAACCTACATACAAATAACGTGTGCAGCGCGTACTGCACAGCTCCGAGTTGTGTGCGATATTGCCGTCAAACTTTAATTCCCTCACAAGCGAAAGAAGCATCCCGGTGAATAAAGAATAAATATGCGAATTTATTTTGAGTTACTTACCATGTTTGAAACCTCTAGTGTTTATCCTCTGTTAATGTCTTGCGTCGGACGTCTAGCGTGCATCATTTACGAATGATGAGAAAAACAGCTTTCGTTGACTTTAGTTCAACACGAGTGCAGGTTGGTGATGAGCAGGACAGGTTGTTGAGGTCTTAATACTAATGATGGTAATCTTAGGCGCTGAGAACCTCGGAAAAAGGACACGCCATTCAACTCGTCGCTATCCGTTCTGCTGCCGGTCTCCAGCCTAAAAAACGAGTATCGACCATAAAAAACAGGCTGGGAAAGAATAGCCATCCAACCTCACCACCAGGAAAAAAACACGTGGTCGCAACTGTGAAGCCCTTGTATTTATGCTTGATCAATTCGGGTATCCATTGGGCTACTTTTGCAATGCTCTTGTTCTTACACTAAAAACTGAAATTGGATTTAAGTTCCTGATTAATATCCACGTAATAATTAGCTCATTCGACCGTATAAAAATCATGATTCAGTTCGGCTCTGGCGAACAAACTCACGAAAACAGTTCCTGTATCATTTTGTTTGTCATTTAACGTTTTTGAAAAACGGCCATACCAGAATATTTCGACGCTGTGCTTTGAACAAATACTTGTTTGATCAATCTCAAAACGAAAGCGGCAACACAGACGAATGTATGCTCTGCGAAGAATTTCATCTACCTTCTGAGCGTTAATATGAAATTTAATCGAGTAGCAACAACATTGGGTTTCCAAGTCGTTCAGTTCGCTTACTTGTAATATTTACAGTAATGTAGCAAATTAGATTACAGTAGAAGTCTTTTTAACAGGCACCCATGGGACTTTGCATTTGCCGGTTAATATCACCCAAGTAACCACAAACAATTCGAATACACGCTAGACATAGAAGGAAAACAATATCAATTGTTTAAAGTAGTTGAAGAAAAAAAAATAATGAGTCAATATATAAAGCTCGAGTTTTTATGATCGTACATTTTATGTTAGTTTTGTCTCTACAGGTACGTATGGATTAAATATGTACTTCCTAATCACTCAGTTTCTTAACTGCTGTGTGCTAGTATAGGCATGAATTAAAATTAAGTATTTTCATTGTGGTATTTACCATCAAAACGGCAGTATTGTTCTGAGTCTCTGGCGGCCCTCATTTGGCCGACGACAATGGATCGGTGGAACACTTTTCTAACTCTCGCCTTGTGCTCGTTTTACCGAAGTGTCATGAAGCGGACGACTCTGTGCAGCCCAGTAGAGGGCAAGTGACGCCAGCGTCGCAGCTTCCCTTAAAAAAAGCCTAGCACGCTATCAGTTTGTGCAGGCGCACCCTCACACACGCTACACTTACACCAAAAAACTCTCACTTGAAGCATTACCCTTAAAAACGAGGGGACGCAGTTATCATTCATGGGAAGAGTGACCTACGCTACTTCAGTTCTCTGATACGACCAGGCGCGTAGCTATTATTCATTTTCAACCGGCTTAGCCAATATTTATTATAATAAATTCAATTAGTTATATACTACACCACTGCAAAACTCCTTAGGGTTTCTACTTGGACGAAATGAATTGAACAAGCAATGGTCAAATGGAGTGGTCCAATTCTACATTCTTTATCATGCTCAGTGAAATCATTCTAATATAAATGGAAATTGGTACTTTAAATTTTATACTTTATTACTAATTAGTGAAAACTGGTAAATACAAAAGCCTTACCTCGATTATTTCTCTTTAAGCCACCTTTTCAATTAATCTCTGCGCTGACTTTGCAATTCGTGTAGGGCAGTCGCGAATTTAGAGAGCAGGTCGTACGTGAGCTCTGTTGAATTTTCATTCCCTCTGAAAATCTCAGTAAACCCTGAGCACGTATTTACTACGTGGGTTTCATGTGAACTGAAGGTAATCGATTATTGCATAATGTTGCCTCATTCAATACTGGAGGTTACCCAAGAAACTTTCCTCCGCATTGGTTGGTGGATGTTGTCATACTCTGTTATGTGACATGCTTTCGCCTTGCTTCGCTACAGTAATATGACTGTAACTACTTTATCATTGAATTTCAAATTTATTAACACAATTAACATTAGTTGTCTTTTTCTTTGTAAAAATTACTTTACTGGCAACCGTGATGACGTACTTCAGAAAAAAGACCAGCCAAAGCCGTAAATAACGTACGTCGAGTCCCAATTAAGTATGAGACTGAGTGTAGGAAATACCACGAAGCCGACGCATGTCTATGTGAACTGTGACGCTTCAATGGGCACTCTGTTAATGGGCTGCTTTGTTACTGCATGCGAGTGTCAAGAGAGTGTTTGTCAAAGCTTGCTCAACAGGATACCCACAGTCCGTTGGAGGTTTCTGAGTGCTGGCATCGAACTATAGCTTTTGAGCAGAAGTCTGAGCTCTGACTTACGTGAAAATATACAAGAGCTATAATCCATTGACGAAATTAATAACCATACGGTATAGGTAACTTACCTGTTTGGTCATATTCTTTTCTCATTGAATGGAAAAAGTGACTAAAACTGTGCGGTCAGTACAGATAGGATTTACATAATCAACAATATGTGCTAATCTTATTCGGGAATTTAAGGGTTGAACAAATTACGCATCATTAATATAAATATTTTGGGAAAATTTCTGGGCATTTTTTATTAAAAGTGTTTTGTATATTGAAGATTACAGAAGTCTATTTAACTTGATTGTAAGCGTTGGGCTAGCCGATAAATATTGATGCAGTCTAGGTATATATGCACTTCAAAACCATCTAGAAAAATTAGAAAATGAACATGCTTGTGATAAAATAATCGAATTTACTACTCTATCAATTTTGCTTGTAACCTTATACTTGTTTTTGTAAATTCATTCTCTCTAATTGTGGCAAGTGACAGTGAAAAGTCGTTTGAACTGCAGTAGAGTGCTACTGCCCCTTGGCTTCGTGCTTATAAATAAGCGTAAGGAGGGACAGAACAGAGCTAGGCCGTCGTAGCCCTGACGCTGGTTTACCTCATACTTTGAAAGCAGACCATTGTTCAGCCCCGGTACCACACGACTCACAATACCCTGAGGCGCTGCACTTACGGCTCACAGCCACCTCCTCCCTTACATGTACTACACTCTCATAACAGCTGCCCTGCTCCTATCGTACCAGCCAGCCTCATTATTTTTCTGCTTTATCCTGCTTAATTTTAATATTGTATTTTCTGTATTTTCTTGGGTCTATGAATACATTTATGTTACTCTCTATCACAACGACGATCGTATTTATAATACTGACAGAAAAAAGTGCGTCTTATTTTATCATTGATAAAGGACTCTTTTGAGCGTCATTTTTTTGTGGAGACTGCATTTGTACTCTGATTTCTGGGAAGCTAGCGCTGCAATCAGATTACATGTCTGATGATTTTAGTTATGCCAGTTTCCTTCCAAATAAAATTAGATGATAATGAGCAGGTAATAGTGCAGTTTTAGTTCCATAAAGCACGCGTATTTTTTCGAGTTTATAACGTGTTCTGGTGAAAAAGTATCTGAAGAGTGACACAAAAACGTGTTTTGGGTAAAATATCTATGTTCATTATACAGCAGCAACATAACTTCCTTTTTCAAAACGTTTTGCTTGAATAAAAGGAGGTTATGTTATCGTGCCATGTATTGTCGTGGCTGTTAATCCCAACCAGTTAAAGGCTGTACAAAACTTAACAGTTAACTTATGAATATTTTCACACTTTTTCTTGTTTTTTATGCGAACAAAATTTAGTTCTTATGCTTTAAAATTCGCCTCGTTTCAGCACTCGTACGCTTACTCTACAGCTGCCTAAACAAAAATTTATCCGAAACTGTCACTTTTCTAACTGAAATTTGCTTTAACAGGTTGACTCCGAAGTGGTACGTATGTGTACCACTTAGGTTAGGTTCTGTAATTTTTTCAGATCCTTCTAGCGACTATGCGTACAAAGTGAAGATTTACACCAGTCAGGCAATCGGAGGCAACGTGTTAATGTTCCTTATGTTCTTTCTGATTGCTTCTATCACCTCATTCGCAAGTAGTCAAGGCGCAAAAGATACCTAACTCGGGTAGTGTTTGATCGTATTACAATTTTTTTCTTCACCTAACTGTTCGAGGATGCTACGTCCAAGCTTTTTTTCAAAGCTCTATTTTCTTTTCGTAAGTACCATACCAATTTTTTCATATGTTTTTTGAATGGATGATAACGAATTACAGCTGCATGAATGCTTCTTGTCGCAAATAAACTTCAGATAGCCTGGTTTACTCTAATTTAAGAGACATGATACCAGCACTCGACTTGAAAACTGTTTAGTGTAAAGTTTTGGCTTTGCCCTCCAGTCCTTCAGTTGGCTGAAGTTTAGGCCATCGTAGGCATGTGAAGAACAAAATACTATTGTTCAGTTCAGTAGTTGCAGTGAAGGTGCTTAAGAGTTTATTCTCTCTCAAGTTTAAAAACTATGGTAATTTTCATTCTATTATTTGAATGCGATAGAGAAACTTAGCATGACACGTTTTTTCCTCAATTAAAAAGTCAATTTTATAACATTTATGTTTAAATTATGTTTAGGTTCACGTCATCTCCGTATTGATGGAATGTCAAAGAACCTGATGAATCAGTCACTACATATTGACGGACAGTCGCTATGAAAGTAATAAGGAACTAATATCAGTTATAACGTAGCTTGCAAGTGCTAAATCCATCGATTCTTAGCGTAGATTGATTTTTTCATTTTAATGGTCTATGCAGTTGAACTGCCTTGAGCTAAACCCTGTCATAAAAGCTGGGTTGTCCGAATTTCTCCCTTTTTGCATCTGAGCTACCCAACCTGCACGTCATCTAGGGCGGACCCCGACGTATTTTCGTCTCCTCAATTCAGAATTTCGGATTATATTGAGACGTTCAGCTATAAGATAGGGCGATGTTTAGTGCAGTAGGGTTCCGTTGTGTTAAAAAAGTATCAGCCTCATAAATTTCAAGCTTATTTTCAGAAATGTTATTCATTTGTGACGGGAATTGGGCACATCCATGAACAATAGAGTTAATCTCGTACCAAATTGACGAAGAGTTTTTATCGAGCGAAGTGTTGTTTGAAGAAAAAGGCCTTGCTCAACGTGAACTTCATTGTGCCGATCAGTCGAGTGTCACGGTTTAAGAGACCGTAGTACACTTCCTGTTGGCATTATCATTATGTCTTATTTAAGGTGTCCTTTTTGTTGTTTGGCTGCGTAGGCCTCCTCTGAAAACAGAAGCTCATACATTTCATGATAATTGTACTCCTGCCCGTGAAGTCGACCTAGAGCCCATCCATCTTGGTAATAAAAAATTCCTGAGCCTAGACAATGTATTAGCTGTTCCTACAGCGTTATCAATGATTATTCACAACCGGAGTCATTTTTTGCTCAGCAGTAAGGGCGGATGCAATTGCCATCCAGCGAACTAGACGAAACTCGACCAAAATCTTGCTTGGGGACAAAAACTGTTCTGTTGCACGTTTTTGAGGGAAAGGTGACGACTAAAAAGGTGACACTCTGACTGCGCATGTCCGTTGCACCAATTTCGAAGCGTGACAAGCCTAAGCCTACCGGCGGAAGACGCGATCTCTACAGTAATTGCTAGCAGAAGACAACGGCGAGGATAAACAACAAAAGAAAAAGCTACGTGGCCGCGGAAAAGAGGGATTAGGACGGCAGTTGTGCCTCCTGCTCAACAAAATGTGCTTCTCATTCAAAAGTGGGCCATTTTTTGTCGGCCGTAGGCTTAGAAGGAAGCCAGCCTAACGTCAGCTTTTGGAAAGTCATTACTGGCCTTGTGAGGAGACGCTTCTCTCATTACTTTTTATTCATTTTTATCTTGCGCGTAAAAACATGTTGAGCTGATACTAAAGTCAAGTTTTAAAGGTATATTCATAATCATGATTTCTGTGATAAATTTCTACGTAAATTAATGTCTCAACTTTTATAGTTTAAAGTTTTTCTTCATAGTTGAATAAACCAACAACAATAATAGTATGAAATTTTGGGAATAATAATGGAATAACTGAGGTTGAACAATTAGTGAACGAATGAGTATTATTTACAAAAAGTGCACATGCTACGAAGATAGGTCATCTGCTAATTTATTTATTTCATCCTGTTGGTGTAGATTTTTTAGATTCTTCTTTCGAGTCTAAACCACAAACAGCAAGAATAATTGACCGATTGGAAAATGAGCTTTATTGAAATCATTCGAAAAGCTACAGAGTTTTTACGAAATAGTTTTCAAATGCTGAAATACAATTAATTTTTTTTTGTAAATCGCCGGCGACATAGGCTGCATGACTAGTCCAATTGCTGTCAGCACTCGAGCACTCGCTGGTTGTTCAGGTGTTCATCACACTGTGAGAGAGCACTTCACTTCGGTCATTTTATTAATGTTCATGTATTAAGAAGCAGCAAAGTTGGACCGGTATCATTGAGAAGGTTTGTGTGCAATTAAGTTTTGGTCGGGAAAGAAGGTTGTGTGCCAGACCTCCATTCATCATGACGAGCATGGCTCAAGTACCGGAAGAACCAGTCCTCCTCAGTACAGGTAGTTGCCTCCCACCCGAACGGGCAAATGCAAAAAATGAATTACAACCATAAACAATTGAATGGCCCATTTGAA
Source organism: Trinorchestia longiramus (assembly GCA_006783055.1). Lineage (NCBI taxonomy): Eukaryota > Metazoa > Arthropoda > Malacostraca > Amphipoda > Talitridae > Trinorchestia > Trinorchestia longiramus. The sequence goes on along the minus strand of VCRD01001058.1, from coordinate 31,007 downwards.
GATATCGTAGAATAGGATGCAGTCTTTCTTTCACATTTTTCCAAACAGTTTTAACACATTTTCTGCGAAGTGACTCACCGGTGGGTCACTCAGGTTCTGTAATTTTTTCAAAGCCTTCTACGGACTATGTGTACAAAGTAAAGATTTGCACCGGCTCGGCAATCGCAGGAAACGTATTAAATGGGAAATGATGAACAGTTCTAACTAAAGGTAAAAAGTTTAATGATAAATTACAAATTTTTAATGCTTCTCAGAGTGTTTTAAGATTTGTATTTCTTTTCTAATAATACGAGGACCAATTCTGTTAATAGGATAAAACCCAGTTGACCCAGTTGTCTGTTAATAAATTTCATTTTCATTCATGCCATGGATTGTCTCAAGGATTGTTTTAGATGTGTATTTTCCCAAAAGACAAAATTCTTTATTCTATTAATGGTTTTAGACATGTTCTGCCAGCAAGCACTTAAATGACTTAATGGAAATACATGTATAGCATTTCAGAGTAGAAATATTCCTTTATGTCGGGCCTAGAGTCACGTCTAATTTCTCTCCTTTTAATCTTAATGCATTTATTAGGTGTGAACATATTACTTTTCCAGATTAGAATTAACGACCACAAAGATGATTAACTGCCCTGTCTTACTGTTCTGCTGCACGCCACATGCCCTACTGTTCGACCCCTCTCCGTGCTGAGATACCTTTTGATAAATTGACATTTTCGCATATAACAGCATTAATTTCATTTTTTTTTCTCTGAGGATGATAATTACGGATGAAGGGAAACCCAGATAGGATCTATAGGCGTCGACGCTCTTCACGTCCACGCGAAAGCCGTCCGCCCGTACGCGTTTGCCCTCCACATGTAGGCCTCCATCAGACGAGGGTTTTTGCAGGCGTGCGGGATCGCAGCTGCGTGTGCTCCGCGTGTGACTCCCTGCTTAACCTAAAAAACTAATAAAAATAAAAAATTCTCGTTTCGATAATAAACCAGCCTTACTTTTTATGCTTCCATCGATCTGGGTTTTTGCAGGCTTTCGAATTTTTTTGCTGTGCTTCTCGTGGCATAAAAGCTTGAAAAGTTTGTCATTAGGTGTCGTGGTCATGAAAGAGCTGCGTACGTGCGCGGCGCCTGCTGTACGAGCTTCTGATTTTTTACCGTGTTACAATAAAAGCCCATATTCATTTTCATAATTCTAAAGACTCCCCGCAAGCTTGAAATATATTTTTTCTTTCTTTGGGGTACTTCGCTTTTACAAACCGAACAATAACCCGAGTAGTCATTTGAGCTCATACATGAAAGCAAACGACGCATTTGTGATAACAGGATCAAAAATTATGCTTGCAGTAGAGTGTACTTCCACTTCAGCTACTTCCTTACTCCTGAAGTAGTCCATAGTTCGTAATATTATATACTTAAATTATTGAACCGTTTGAGATTTTAAAACATACCAATTTTCAAACAGAATCTAATCACAGATACGAACTGCAGTAGGAAACGCGATTGTGGAACTCTACTTGATGGCGTTGAAGTATTTTTACGCATTTCATCTTGAAGAAAACATAAAATTTTCAATCTCACTTCACTGTTTTAAAATACCATTCATAGTTTCTTCTTGTATTAGTTCCACTTTTATCTGATTTTGAATTTTGTTCCCTTTATTATTCATGAATATTTTTTAATTTTTTGTAAAATTTTCCCTTACAATGATTGCAATAACATCAACGAAAGTTTTTGGATGGCATCACCAATCACTTCAATAATTCAATGGCCATAGTTTATTTTATCATTTGTGTCCTCAACACGAGTCATCAATCTAAGTTTCCGCAAGCCAAACCTTGAATTACAGCATATGCTACTGTTTGAAGTGTGAAATTGTGTTAGGGCAAAATTTTCCGGCTTAAGGTTTTTCAGGGAATTTGCTCAGACTCTTGCTTAACCTGATATTCCAGGAGGTAATGGATAGTCAGAGTATGCGTTTAGTATAAGTAATCCTACAATTTATGGAAACCTGCGTCTAATAATGAATAAAAGTAAATGCGTGAATAATCTTAACGTAAACTTACAGAACGGTTTGCTTATGACAATGCTGAATAATCAGGAAGGAACGAAATAAATGGTAACTATCATCAGGCTGCCGCTATTGCATAGGACTACACTTTTAACTACCTAACGATCTATCTATGTTTCTATACTTCTATGCTGAATCTGTGCATCATGTTTACATATTCCTATGGTTCTATGTACCTACGCTGAACTAACACAGGTATAAGTCGCTGCCGAAAAGGTCAGGCCTGATACAGAATAAAATACACTTGTTCTTTTAAGAATAAATGAATATTGCAAATCCAAGTCATCAATATTTTCTAACTTTAGTCACTCGCTGATTGCAGGGCAGAAGGATAGCGCAATGAAAGTTTAAAACAGAACTACTAACCAAAGGAACGAAGAAAAAGAATTTGCGTGGCCGAAAGACGGATCCATTTACTGACGAACTTCAAGTGTCTGACATCGGGAACTTTCCCGATTTAATACGTGCGTTATAAAGCTAGATCCTTAACTAGAACTTGATATGGGCAAGGTATTTTTTCACTTAACGTCGTGCACTGAGCTTCATCTGGTTCCAAAAGCAATGAGTGTGACTCCAAGAGACTAAAACCCAAATCAATGTCCTATGATAGCTCATTCTCCAGTGATATAAACTTTCGAAAGATACCATTATGACTAAGTTACAAAAATTATAATTTTCCTACGTATGAATAGGCATAACCAAAGCATACTTGAATTTTTTGGAGTAATATGAATTTTAATTGTAGGTAGGAGAATGAAATATTTGTTGAACGAGCTTGTCAATATACTAGTACGACTAATCGATTGAACCACTACAATAGTTGAAAACGTAATTTTGTTCGTAATTCTATCTTGCTCCGTCGATACTGCAACTATAATTTTCAAGTATGCAACTTCACGTGAAGGTACCTTTGGTTTGGAGCTTAAATCTCGTGCCTGTGTATATTTTCAGAACATTGGATACAAACTATACATGGTATTGCGGCCTAATGTGCTGATGAGCTTCAGGACGGTCGCATGAATATAATTTGGGCTCGTTGAATTTACTGAATAAATAGACTCGCTTATTTTCGTAGCACTGTGCAGATCAATATATTGTTGTAGCTCTTAGTACTTAGTTCATGCTACGGTTGAGCAATAACAACCAGCATCGTTCTGCTTGAAGTACCTTGCTACGCTCTAACCCTTGAGCGAAAGGTGTAGGAAAATTTTCCATACGCTACAGAGCGTACTGTAACACAGTAGGTAGTGGTACAGAACATGGAACTTTGCTCTGCAGAACATACACACCACATTACACGTTAGTGAAGCAGAGTGAACAATCGCGAGGTCTGCTCCGTCTGACGAGTCATTGCTCAAGAGCGGGTGGACGGTCACCCACTGAGCTGAGGAAATGCCTTCTAGAACTTCCTTTATGCCTAGCTCCTTGTCCCTTTTATCGTTATTATCGTTGTTTGAAGTAATTAAATTAAACTGTACTCGCAAATTCTTTCAACATTTGTTGGTTTCCAACATCCTATGTTGAGAAAAAGTTGAATTAGAAGTTGTTTTAAAATCGTGTATACTTGTTTCCCTGTTAAGAAATTATAGAGACCCGAGCCAAAGCCCTTGTAATAAAATGAGCGTTGACGCTATATCTTCAATATTAACCGCAACGAGCTTCATTATTTAATGCGCAGGCATACCGTCTTCCTACTCTTCATCCATATATTATGAAAATAACAAATCTGAAACTCGAGTTCCTTGAGTACCTTGATCGTCACATTACTTGTGATAAGCAGCTTCGACAGATGACTATATTTGTTATTATTACTTCAAATTTACGTTTAAATGTACGCCTGCGTGACAGCACGTAGCTGTTACGAAAGCCAGTGTTATCGTCATAAGTTTCATAGGAATAATCGTTCTCGAAACTGGGCGCTTGTCGACAACCGCTCCGCATTTATCGTCAGATAAAAAGGGTATCCACGCCCAATCTCTCGTAATTTGAAATGCGCTAGATAATTGAATTGTGCACCGGTTCATATTTAAAACGTAAGAAATTTTTACGAGAGCTGATCCGAGTCAGAAAATCTCCCATTGTTTTGGACCACTTCAAAAACCTCGCTATGCAATCAAAGTTCTGAATGAAAGGATTGGCTTCTCATTGCACGGCTGATCTCCTGATGAATTTTTAGAAGTGCGTCCCATCAGGAGCTCTCTGTTTTGACGGCGAGTTCAGTGTTCCAGGCAGATCTCGGAAAAGAAAACACTGAGCCTCAAGCAATTATGTTGGTGCTACTCATCTCGCTACTTTGTCTTCACTGAAGAAGTAGTCGCCTCAATAATAGTACGCGTATTTCTCCCATCAGAGCAGAACTGCGCGTAATCACTTGAAATGTGTAAATCATGAGTGTGGAAATCAGTAACAAAGAGTTACATATCAAGTTGTATTGCATATGTTACTGTTCTGGAGTTTCAACCCTAACCTATGAATTTTCAGTGAAATAGACTGATAATTTTGTTGTTTTTCTTCGTAACTCGAGCGCAGTTTTCTTTTCAGTGCTTTAACTTGTAGGTTCAAACAGCTTTGTCATTCTCTGACAGAACTTTGTTTTCCATTTGCCTTCGAGTTAGCGACTCATTTTTTCCTGAGTATGCGAGTTTTGAACTCTTTATCATCTTTCGGATGAATCTCATCAAGGCTTTAACTCGTGTGTTCTACGAACAATTCTTTGTGTCGGCGAATTTTTTGTGAGGCTAGGTTTTGAAGTGCTCCTAGGCGTTTTGCTCTCAATTCAATTTGCAGCTCCTCTAAACTCGAAACTTTGGCCGACAGCTTACTTAACTGACTGCAAATACCTCCTTTGGAATTATTGGACGGAACTTCAGCTCATAATCGCGTGAAATGTTCGCACCGATGGCCCCTGCCCCTGTGCTGTTCACTTCTGTGATCTATTTGGTTCTATTTTGTTTGGTATCTTGTCGATGATGTAGGTTCATCATCATATCACTGAGTTTGAACTTTGTTCCTATCTTTCAAACACTTTGAAGTACATTTGTGACAGTCGTTCCGCCTTCAGAAATTGTCACTAACGGCATAGTCTACTTTTACATGATTATATAAGCAAACATGTGCTCCTTATTAAATTAAAATATTAACTTGATAATTTCTTGATGCCTACGTTAGTTAAAAAATTATGACTATTAACGATGATTAACTTCATTATGAGGAGCGAAAGTTTAAAACGTAGGGAATAAAACTTCGAAATTAGTGCTTTCTTTGTTTTTAGTTCTGTGCTTGATGGTGGTTGTTTCTTGGAATTTCCTGAAAGTCGGTTAACTTGTTTGAAAACTCTTAGCTTTTAATTATTTTTATGCTACCATGACTTCATTATTTCCTATAATGAGTGAAATACAGGGCGAAACAAAGCGTGTTCTGCTTGTAAAGTGTAGAGCTTGTCAGGAGCAGCCACCCTTGCTCTTCTCCGGCGTTCATGTGGCGTCTAGAAGCGGCGGTGTCGTGGACTCCTGTGTAGTGCGAGTGATTAAGCATCAGCGTGATCAATATTGCAGCCCCACAGTCCCAGTCTACGCGTCTTGCTGTCTTTGTTTCGCCACACAAAAAGCGGCCAGGGGACGGACGGCAAAGGAGGGAGGTGGATGGAGGCCTCGCACTCAAGGGTGGCACAAGAAGGAGAAGAAGAAGGAGAAGAACGTAGGCGACGACGACGACGCCGCTCTGGAGTAGCGGCGGCTCTCACGTGAGGGGTTTTAGAGAGGGAGGAAAGGTTTTATGCTGTCGTTGCTACTGCTGCCTCTGATGCCGCTGGCTCAAGGGGCATAAGACAGCGAAATGAGGGGAGAAGATGAGCTAGAACTCTGCGGAAAGAAACGCCTGATCAGGACCCGCTCCGTCGAGAAAATGGCGACTTAATTAACACGCCTGCTGAGTTCTTGCGAGCGCTGCCGGCACAACTGAGAGATGTTTTGTGCAGTAGCAAGCTGCGTGGTTGCCTTTTATAGAAATGACGATAGTAATCGGCTTGAGAAAAATTATTACCTGCTATTCGTCAAAGCCTGATATATTTTCGTTACGCTGTGTTTTAAGCTGACTATCTACAAAGTGTCAAAAGACTTTTCTTGTTTTCATCACATCTCTCCCGTTCGTCCTTCCCTTGGGGTAAATGTTCACGCTTTATCGAAATACGAGCGTGCAGCACATGCTGCTCAGCTGCTCTTTGTCCTTTGGAGGAGAGATGCCCTTCGCTGGCGAGGGCCGTGCTCACAATTCCCCTCGAGCGTTCACCGCTAGGAAATTGAAGTAGCGTCAGCAGAGGGGACCGCTGGAAGCTTACCAGACGAGACTGATGCTGGCCATTGTCACCGGCACTCGGGAGCTTTTCATTGGGACTCGAGAGCGGGCGCCATAGAAGGTACGCAGCAGGAGAGCTTGGTGCACGATCGAGGGAGCCATGCTGCGATGGACTGTGTGCTGTGCAGTGGTTTGCTGTAGCAGGGCTCGTGTTCTGGACTGAGCAATGGCTAAGTTGCGTTGGAAGAATGGTACGCAGTGTGCAAGTGTGTAAAATGGGAAATGCCTTAACTGTTAACCGTTAGTGAATGAGTGGAACAATGAAACCCTGAAAAAAAGCTGCTTAGATGGATACGAGTCAGTCGTGAGGTACGCAGTGGCTTAGCTCTACGATCTAAATATTACTAAAATAAAATTTTCAGTTGATATCAAAGTCTAATACTCGAATTATTTTACTAATAAATTACCAAATTAACAAAGTTCGTAGATGTTTGGTTTGCCCTCACAATGAATCATTTCATCGTGGAAAGTTTTCTGCATTTCAAATAACTTCAGAAATGATCTTCTATGGCAAACAAAATAACCATAAACGAATGAGACTATCGATAGCCCAGGGTTTTGTTCACTGCATTCTTACGAGTGAAAAAACGTTTTAAAAATGCAAAAAATTATCGTAATGCGAAAAAAAGTTCAACATGTCAGTTTGAAAATTTGATGGTTCATTTTGAGTGCAGAGAAGGAAGTACTCGATTTTATTTTGAACTTTCTGTGTGTGAATTTCGCTTTGTTTCATCGTGTTTTGCAATACACACTCGTCAGTTCGACACCTAGGGGTAGTTGAGAGCGCTGTCCTGCGCAAAGTACTAAAGTTGACACTGAAAAGCTCGAAATGCCTAAATTGAGTTTGTTTCTTCTGAAAATATGACGAGTAGCAGGAGGACTGATTAATCGGAGGTCTTAATGCACAAAAGTTTGTAGTGAACATAATTCATATTCTATGTTTTAATTCTTATTCTCATTTATACTTTTGTGCGGAGTTTTCTGACTAGAGCGAACACTTTGATACTGAAAATGAAAACACGTCGAAAAAATATACCGCAAAACTATGTTTTTAACATCAGTCATTCTTGAGCAGTAAATCGAGAGAAAAAGTATGCTCTCATAATGATATTATAATAAATATAGTAAAATTTCAGTTTTTACTTCATCCACTTGGAAACTGAAATCTGTTTGTTATTAAATTACGAGTTCGCGAATCTATGAATATTAAATAAACATAAATTCTAATTTTTATAAGAGTACGTGTAAAATTTTGATGGTAATAATTATGGTATGAGGTATTAATTTTACCATCATTAATACAAAATTCTTAGTTCATTTATTCAGCTGCTCTATCAGTTTTCTTCATCATCATTTTTTTCAGTAACAAGAAACTTTCAAGGCATGATCGGTGCATGCGCTTACGCACATCGAGTTAACGCCGACCACTTTTGCCCAATTTTGAAGCTGGTGCTTATGGTAAGCTTCTAGAACGTTAGCTTGCTTGTGTAATTGGTGGTTAGGGACTATAGATGGGCGAGGGGAGCACACGTACGGGCGACCGCCGGTCATATGAGTGAGGGAGTGGGAGACGAGGGCTGAGATGGCACGGCCAGGGAGAAAGAGAGAGAGAGGGACAAGAGCGCTTCAACTGGAAATAGCATGGAGTGCAAGAAATCTCGAGAGGCAAAAACTGCAGGAAATGTCGACGAGGGATTTTGTTTTTGCCACGCGACACTTGGCGACGGCAGTCTTCTAGTGGCAGCAGCAGTTGCTTCTCTCTTTAGACGCTTTGTCTGCACTTCGTTCATATGAGTTGGCTCGGACGGACTTTTTTGGACACTTCTTCACGGGCAGATTCTTTGTAATTGTCACTTCTTTGAGGCGGCGTAGGTGTGAAAGGACTTGGGTGATCATTTAAGAAAAAGAGAAGGCGTTCGTTCTCGACACTTTATGAGCAATGCACCCGAGGCTAAAATGAACTCTCGCCCTCTCGTGCTCATTTTAATTCTGAAAGCCTTCATGGCAGCGCAATGTCCTTTTTTTTATCTAATTTTGCGATAGTTTCATAGTAAGCAGGGAGTTTTGAAAATGATTCATAAAGTTCAAATGATGTGGTTGCTCAAATCTCTTTAGTTTTAGAAAATTATTACAAATTTGCATTGGAAAGGAACTTTTTCGAGGATCTAATACATTACGGGCGTGATCAAATTTACAAATAATATTTCAGTTTATCGGAGCATTTGCTATGGTTAAAAATATTTTATCTCGTTCTTGTTACAATTCTACAATTACATTCAGTAGTTTCTGTTACTTTCTTAGGATTCCCATTGTGTATTGTTGGAATCGAGTTCATGCTTATGTCGACGAGATCGTGACATCAGCGACTATCGACCACTTGTTCACTTACGCGTTTTATCAGCGATCTCACACTCTTAATGCTATCGATTAGCTCTCCCTTGGTACAATGTGAATGTGTACTTGAGACCACAACGTTTACTCGAATTTTCTCCGTGAAATTTTAGGCCACGAAAAAATTTTAAAAATATATTTCAGTAGCCGTGTTAATGTTCTGCAATGTATGTATAATTCAGTTAATGAAGAGCGAAGAGCAAGCGATTATTTCCGTGCCTGACTTAGATTTTCACCAATATGAAGAACCGCTGAAACTTACCTCCTGTTTTACTATAACATTCTTCATGAACTTCGTCGTGTGATATTGCAATACTGTACTCTAGGATGTTTTGCTCTATCTCATATCGTCATCTTATTTAGAGAATATATTTATATCATTTATAATAATACTTCTGTAACCTATTCAATGTTTGGTACTTAGAATACTTAGATTATTAACAAATGAATTACGACTGTATTTCTTTGAACCATAATTCAGTGCTGGGATTAAGGATTAGTTTATATTTCATTATAATTAACGCAAGCATAAAAATATCAGTGAACGATATCTCTGCAAGATATACCATGCTTGCATGCACACTTTACTTCGCTAATTTCCACGGGACTGAAAATAGAACAAGATATTGGAATAGATTTGGTAAATTTAATTTACGAAACAAAATCAGTAAGAATAAAATGGCAAAATAAATTTTGAAAACATTTAGTTTCGACCTTTGGAGGCTTAGCTCTTCCCGAGTACAATTTACAAACCAGTGGCTCATTTTCAACCAGAATTACATATCACAATTCATAAATATATATAAATTGTTATCAAATTGGTGCTTATCATGCTGGTATAAATGCACCTTTTTTGAAGAAAAAAATTGACGCAATAATCAAGAGATCAGAGGGCCATGTTCTGTGGGTCAACAAAGCCGTGTTACCAACAATTGGATGCGTCGGAGCATTTACATGCATCACAACTCGAAATGCATTTTAGATTAAAGCATAAAAATGTACTCAATGGTAATATGTGAACAGTTTAGAATAATTAAATATCTTTTAGTCATAATATCATGCCGTGAATAAAACTAAAAAGAATTTTCTCACACGGTAAGTAAACGACAAAAAGACGAGGTAGTCGCAGTTAATCGAAGGTTTCTCCGTATGGAGACACCAAATTTTGAATATTTTTCCTGTATTATGTTGCGTCTTAATTTAACGTGTAGCTTGTGACCAATTGAAAATATTTATTTTAACAATTAAGGGAACAATTAGGTATCCACGATGAAGTTTTACCTTGTGACCCTGACCTTGTCCGTAACGTTAGCCCTCTGTCTCCGACTGACGTTTCTACTGACATGTTTGGCTTCAAATTTTGGTCTTACCTTGTTTATGAATATTTGTTTACATTAAAAAAATAAACTTTTGCGTTGCATAAAAACTTTCCTGATCCCCATAGTTATTGAAGATACTTTTTGTAACAAGTTCAATCGCAGTTTAAACGTTTCCATGAAATTTTAAACATAGATTCATCATTATATTTTCATGTAGCATGATGAGTCAAACGTTGAGAATGGACCCGCTAATGACAGGTATTCTTGAACATGACAACCAGGCGTGCGGCGATCAAAGCCACTGACGTATTCCTTACCCACTTTGTCGGAGTAGCTGCTCGCGGCTCCAATGTTAATGCGATGCTCGTAAAAAGCACGCAAAAAACCACCTGGTTCACCCGCGGCAATTAACTCTTCCTGTAGTTACTGCCATCGAGTATTTGCCTCTTTTGCTGCACTATTAATACTCGCTTGTAATTGCCAAAGAGGATAATGGAGACTTCTTTTAATGGCTCGCGGCGTTAGGGGCTTAGACTTGGCTTCGTTTAAACCTCAAAAGTTCAGCTTATGGAACTCGAAACGTTCACCTCGAATGGGTTCTGTATCAAGTGACTTTGGGACTCCATTTTCCAGTAGTTATTATGCATTATTTTAGGAGCATTTTCATCGAAGATCTTAGTTTTAAATCTGTATTTTCTTGGCAAACGATATAATTAGGTAAACAAGTACTTTCATCATATCATAAGAGTTTAGTGTTTAAAAAATTCGTAATGCTGTATTTGATTACGATTGATCTAATCTCTTGTTGAGCGTTCATTTTTTCTGCATATAAAGCTCCTAATATGTGAAATATAATAGAATAGAGTATAACATAGGCACAGGTGGAAAACACGAAGACCCTTCTTTTACTAACCTGGTAGACCTCGCTATCTAGACGCTAGTGTAGCTTCAGAAGCAGAGGAAGGTTAAAATATTGCTGGTAATGCTACCACCAGTATAACACACATAAAAGTTGCTCCTGCCAGTATTTCTGCAGCTAATATTGTAAACCTTGATCATTGATCTTGAAACCTTTATATTTTTTGACAGATTTAATCAGACTTATTGATTACACGAATAAAAATCATAATGAAAGCGTTTTGCCAAATTTTCTGGTCCAAATTGTTTTATTTTTCAATCTTTACTTCTAAACTCCGGTAAATCTTTGAAATCAAACCTCATCTGTAATCTCTGAATTTTTTTATATTTTGAAATAACTTTCAGGGGATCCTAGTTTACGGAGCCCGAAATCGTAAATTTTGAGATTTTTTGAAAATGTGCAGCTCACTGAAATTGAAGAAAATGTCCAAAGTTTTTGGAAAATCACTACAAAAAGTTTAGCAAGTTTCATGCGTTTTCTCGAGGGGCACGTTCAAATGAAATAAATTTGTATTCACTTCCAGGCATTCTTCTTGAATCGAATCATTTAGCCGTCCCGCTGGAGGTGTACGCTAACTACTCGTCTTCCAGTGAGCAACAGCAGCAACAGCAGCAGCGCTTGTTCCTGGAAAGCATGGCCAAAGTTGGAAACAGGTAATGATTATGTATTTATTTTTATTAAATAAACAGAATAGGTGTTTATTAGGCTAGTGCTACTGTTTTGATAATAATTTTTCAAAGATTTGCTCCTCATTTCCCTTAAACTTGTAAAAACATTTCAAGCCCACAAACATCTCGATAAACCGAAATTTAAAACCATTATGAGTGTTCTTCAGTCTTCAATTTCCTAACAAAGAGAACATTCGCTAGTATTTGCCTATCATGTGGGGCACATTTTACCTCCTTTCGTCGGAAATGTAACCGAATAGATGAACTTTAATGAAATTATTTTGGAATACGATTTTCAATTTCATTTTTGCAAGAAAAGCCGCGAGCGAGGTGCACCACTTCAGTAAAGCTATTCAACAGTTCGTAATGATGATTGTATTGTCCAAAGTCCATTGATATTGGGCACGAAGCTCCGTGGTCAAGAGTGTCACTGACCCTTTGCTGCCATCGTAGGCACCAAGTTAGGTCATTTGACCCGCATACTACAGCCTCTTCTGTTATTTCTCTCGTACGCACAAGGAACGAGTTACGTGGTTGTGGTACGTAACAAGCCATCGACAAGTACAAATTCAGTCGCAGTTCGTTGGCTCAATCCAACAGTTTCGTATTCTTTTGCACTATGGATGGGAATTTCTCTTTCCTTCGAGGGAACCGAGTAAAATAATTGAGCCTTTGATGTGACTTTTCAGGTGGCATTTTCTTGCTCCAAGATATCTCGCGAATTCAAAGAATAGCGACGAGTTCATCCAAAAATGACGAACCAACTCGAAGAGATTTGCTCGGTTCCCTCTTTTTTTCTTACCATTCGGTCCATTTTATTCTTTATTTTTTAATATATTGATGCACGGTGTGTTCTTTCAATAAGGATTCGTAGCTTTTTTCTTCTATTTAATAAAAATTTCGATCATATGTTGGTATCATTTATTCAGCGAGTGGTGTGTATACGTGCAACAAACATGCGTCGCTGTGGGGATCGTGCTAACTTTTCCTGTTGTGAATTTTCTCCATATCTAATTCCATTTTACTCTCTTTGATCCGCCTTTTATCTTGCTGTGCTTATTTTTTTATATATCTGCTTCGAAATTTTGTCATGTCCATATTTTCTTCTTTTAATCATCGCTCCAATTTTCTTCTTCTCTGTACTATTTAACCAATTTAGTCACTTCCTGTGACATGCTTCGCATCATGAATTTTCATGTCTGCCACTATTTTTATCCATTTTATGCACTTCTTTTGATTCCATTTTTATGCACATTCTTATATTTGTCTTTTGGTCTACGAAGTAAGTATGAACATAAGAGGCTTACATTTGGATTGTTGTAAGGTAAGGTTTGGAGTAGGAATCAGATGATATTCTAAAAAATTGTAAAACATTTTCTTCATTATCATCAGTATGTTTCAAATGTAGTTCTATACTGTTAAATATTTTGTTTTTCTATTATTTATTTGCATCAATTGTTAAAAATATTGTGGTATTAGTTTACAGTCCTCGTCCCAGCTAAATTTTTATAAGGATTTCATGGCATGCGGTGAAAAAAATTAATTTTGACTCTATTGTTACAGTGGAGAGAATGGCTCGACTGGGCCGTCCCAGACTGACTTGCTCAAGCTGCTATCAGGCAACAACGCAGGTCCACTTTCAGGCGCGGGGCTTGGGGCTTTGGGCAGCCTCGGAGGTCTCACTGCCTCTCCTCACGCCAGACAAAATGGCAGTGCCATCATAAGATCTTACGAGGCTTTGCTACAAAATTCTGCTGGCAGACTTCCTCCTCAAGCTGCTGTGCCGAGCATTCCAGGACCAACCCGCAGACGCAAGAAGAAGAGGAGGCGTCAACCCGACATGCCTAAAAAAGCATGCACGCCTTTCATGCACTTCTGTTCTTACTTCAAGAAGAAGTTGATGGAAGAGGGCAAAGAATTTCCCCAGTTTGCTGACTTCGGCAAGAGAGCCGGAGAGCTCTGGCGAAACATGGGGGATGGTGAGAAAGTGCAATTCAACGAGTTATCTGAGAAGGACCGTCAGCGATACATTAGGGATATGAAGGAATACGAAGAACGTAAATTAGCTGAGAAGGAAAGGGAACAGGAGTTGCAGCAACAGCGTGACAAAGAACTACAGGTTCTTAGAGAAAAAGAACTAGAGAGATTGCACAAACAACAGCGTGACCAGTTGGAGCATCAACAAAAGCAACTCGAGCAACACAAGCAGCAAATGGAGCAGACACAGGTTCACCAATCCCAGGCAGCTTCTCCGACTCACTCAAACGCTGCACTCATGAATATGCTCAACCCTCTCAGCCCCCTCAATCCTCTAATGATGGCTGCCTTGAATCAGTCCTTAATGCAAACCCTGATTACGAATCCTGAACTTTTTAAGACAATGTATTCAGAGGCGGCTAAGAACTATTATCTTGAATCTTTGAAGAATTATTATCAAAACGGCTGCAGCACATCAGTAAGCACATCTGGTAGCACCACTCTGACTTACTCACCCCCTACGGACTTACATTCTCCTATGAGTACAAACCATTTGGGTTCCATGAACGTGAACCTCAACCTCCTCTCACTGATAAACTCGGGCCAACTCAACAGTCAGTCTATGTCGGCCACTAATGGCAATGTTAGTCCTCCGGCTGGCAAGTCTCCAACACTGACCAAAGTTTCTGGGCCGTCGCCCATCGGCACACCAAATAGCATGACATCAGCAGCGCTTGACTTGTCCTCCGCGCGATTAGAAAGGGGAGGCTGCACCAGCGATGAAGGTAATTAGTCTCACGTCCACACTAGATGTTTAGAAAATTGTTGTTCTGGCTGATTGTAACTCGTCAATAATATTACACGTTGCTGATGTTTTTTGAATATGAAAATACTCGTGTTTAACTTCGAGGTTTCAAAGTTGATGAAGTTAAAATATAAAAGTTAAATAAGTTGAAGCTGATAGTCTTAAATTAACTGAATGGTTGCAACGCATGCTGAAGCAATAAAAGTTATTTCAAAAGTTATGTATTAAAAACAACATCAATAATACTTGGAGAAGGTTCACGATTACGATATGTAAGTTGCCTCGTCTCTAATAAATTGACGAGTAAAAAGCAAATCTAAAATAATGAAAGATTGATTCTCTACGTATAGACTCGCTCCCTAAAGTATAGTAGCTTGATTAGCTGACACTATCTACGCCTTTTCTTGAATAGTTATTATGGAACTGATTGGTGAGGTCAGTTATTCATCCCTTTCCTTATTTGGTGTAGCTTCTGTAGGCTGCAATGAACAATCAATGTGTCCCACCATTTACAACTACGATACCAATTCTTTTCTTCGGCGAATGATTCAGAATTCATTTCATGCAATGCTATACCCGCTTCTTCTGCACAATCCTGAATATTTTAAGGCATAGCGCACGTTTGAATACCGCCCTGTAGCCCCTGAAAGTAGGTGAATCACACAAACAATATTAAAAAAGTTGAATTAATACCTGCTTTTGATAATTATTTATTACAATTCTGTACGATAAATAATGCAGTGGTGGAACGGAATCCCATTCTTTTAACTTATATTCTCCGAGTACGGTTCGGAGAAGAACCAAAATTTAAAACAACTGTGTGTGAATTTTTGGGAAATCTTGTGTACCATCAATGGAAGAACGACAAACTCGTTCGTGTATTCATGATTTATTCTCCGTCAATATATTGTTAAATTAGGGATGTCTAGACACGGTAGGAATAAAATGCACTTAAACATAAGTTATATATGGTAAAATTAAATATTTTGCTTAATTAAAGCATTCCATGGAATGAAATTTGATGTAACAGTATTTTGTAGCACTGAAAAGCGGAGGACGATGCTTTTTTCTCAAGCACTGAAATGTTCAAACTTCACTCATTGGGCGTATTCTGCATTCAAAATTAATGCATAAATATAGAACCCGTTTTTACTCGACTGAAAAATTGTCAGTTTTGAGATTGGCATAAAACCGTTACAATTTAATGACATAAAAATCAAGTTCATTTTTATGTGATTCGTTGTCCGTGATTCGTTTTGCACTTTTATCTTTTGAAATATTGTTCCCTCGCTAATACTTACGTTTATTTACTCATGTCTCATTAGTTTTTTCTTTGTTTAAGGTTATTTACTGGTATATACTCTGCGTTGTAAAACTGTATAACTGAGAATTCAGCTGATATATATATCAACGAACTTTGTATTCGGTTAATAATAATCACACTTCTAACACCTAGTAATTATTTACAGCAGAAAATCTTGTCCTGCAGATTACACTAGCTTCGGACAACAATGTACGTATAGTCGATGGCTGAGTCAGTTACCATTTTCTTATTCGTAAATTGTGGTTGTAGTTGTCGCTATTGCCCAGTTTTTCTTTCAAACTGAACTAATTCTGTTTTTTTTTTCATTACTGTCTTGTTGTATAGATATACTGCAGGACATTACACCAATCACACAATCTCGCTTAGTTTCTGAAGCGCTATATAATAAGACAACATAGAACGTAAAACCCTAAAAACAAATTATCTCCCTACCCAATCATATTTCCTACTTCAAATTCTCCTTATTTATGGTCGTGAAACTTTGCTTCTTCCGGAATACATACATGTTGGTCTTTGACTAAGTTTTTTTCAATAGATCTTAGAAATCTTACAAATGAAGCAGTGCTCCCTTTTAAAATCTTCTTGGTTGAAGAAAGAAACTACGTTTTTCTTCTTTTTCCCAGACGCCTAAAATCATCAGTTTGTTGCCAGTAACTTGCCGTGTTCTGTCGTAAGTGTAGGGAGCATTCTTCTCTCTCCGTGTAACCTTGAAAACTTAAAAACCTGATCTCTTAGTAGTATATATTTTTCATCAAGAAGAATCGCTGTTTCGATATTCCACAATAAGAGTTGAAGCTGAACGTGAGTAACCAATTAAATAGTAAACTCCATTCATCAAGCCCATGTGTCCCTCGTACCGGCTATTCAGTACGAAAATCCGTTGTCTCTTCAGTCCTAGATTATCTGGATTAGATAATCTATAAATCATTACAATACGTTGTTTGTTACATCATAAGTTGCCATGTTTGATCATAACTTGAGTGTTTAAGAGTTGTGTGTTTGTTGCATGTGTACTTGACTGCTAAAGTGGGTAATCTTCGATCGTGTTGCCAACCATTGATGGAACAGTAGATCGTTACCCTGATGGCTATAAAGCCAAGCATATTTTGTCTCATTCACTTTTTTGAAAAAAATTAGAGAATTTAGATGCATCATCAAAATCCTTATTTGATATAATACTTTATCAACTCAATAGGTTTGTATTAGAATCATATGTGTTTAGAGCAGCTTCACGATATCAGTTTGAACATTTCACCAAGTCTATAACTAACGCAGTTACATATTTACTTTTTGCTGAAAATATAGTTCACCGAACTTGTACACTGATTGTTTGTTTCATTTTTTATAATGGTCAAGTATGATAGCTTGCAGCGTACAAGAGTTGTCCAGGCTCTCGGTATTTCTTATTCTAACTTGACGAGCACACAATGGTCTAAGCGAGCTCCGTTGAGCACAGTGTTGGGCTATCGGGCCGTCGCGGTAGGGCTACAGCAGGCCTTAGATGCAGGTTAGGATCGCAGACTCGTCGGTGGTGTAGGCAGGTGATAAAGGAAATGATTTCTAAGACATTGTGGTATGTTTTTGTAGTTAAAAAATCGTTTTTTAATTTTGTACTTTAATGTTTGGTCATTAACCTAAAAGTTTTTTCATCCTAAGACGTGGCTATGAATATGTAAATATATCAAGGTTTTTTGTGTATGTTTGGCCGTTATTCCTACATACTTGAACGATAAAGATACAATTTCAGTAGGAAATATTGATTTCCATTCCTTGTGAAAAAAAACTTGACCACCCACAGATCTGAATATCACTGAAGGAGTAGAAAACATTTAGTTGTATCTAAAACTGAAAACTTCGAACACCAACCAGGTGTCTGGCAGAGGATCGTGAAGTGAATAACGGCTAAGATATATACAAATGTAAGAGTGAAAATGTATGAACTCCATAACCAATTAACTGATTATGTAAGACATAACATAACATGTTCGTGTTTGGAGGGATCCAAACCTCCATACATAAAAAATAGTAATAACACATGAAATCATTGAATGACCGCTGTAAGAGTCGTGATCATCCGCCCCAAAATGTTTATTCACCGCACTTTCAATTATTTTTTCATTTCAACGTCTGACAAGAATCGTTATATATATCTTGTTCTGGCACTCTTTTCCAGTACTCAGCGTGCGTCTTTGAAGTTACCGTATTTGAGGGCATCTAGGACGCACTTTTTTCCAAAATTTTGGCTCAAAGAAAATCGCCCTGCGTCTTATACAGGGTCGTGCAGCTAAATTGGGACTAACATATCTTTTTTAAAATTCGCTATTTTGAAAGGCAAATAATGATAAAACGTAATTTTTACTTGTATTTATTTGTTCGTTATTGTCTACAGAACAAAATCATTCTATGTGACTACCCTTTGCGTCAATAATTTGGTA